>JAHPZR010010548.1:0-5000 GCA_019787425.1 Platygyra sinensis | reverse complement strand
TCAATAAGTTTGCAATACAAAAGCCTTTCTGAGCTCAAGCCTGGAGAAAACATTGCATTACTTACAACAAAAATACAAAAATTACCTCTTATGAAACAAATTAAAGGCATTGCCTGTGAAGTTCTTTTACAGTCAAAACGCCTGAAGCGTTCCGCCTAAACAATGATTAATGCGTTCATTATTCCAAAGCTGTTTCGATTCTTGGCTTCAAATTTCGAAAACTCAACTGAATATTGTAATCATCCAGCCGTAGCGTCCATTCGAATATCGAATGTTGATTGGACCAATAACAAAGTGTTCCAAATACGGAAAATGTTTTCAGGGTAGCCAACGGAATGATTTTCCACTACTAGCACATTGACTTGCACAGCACATTTTCCCAGGACATTGACCGACTCTTGTACAAGTGCCAATGGACTTACCAGACTACGAAACGAAATGTTGCCGGCAGCAGTTCCCCAATCTCTGCCTGAATTTCTTTCCTGACATCTGAACACGTCCTTTCCAAGAACGCTTCTAGTTTTTCTACCAGAGCCAACTTAGTTTTCTGCCATCCGTGAACTCAACAAACACCGAAAGCTCAAAATGGCGCCTTCGTTCCAGGACTCCTCCACCGCGTGACCAACTGTCGTTTGATATATTTAACAATTATTCGCCGAAGGCGAAGTGAATCACGGCGAATATTCCCCGAGACGAAGTCGAGGGGAATATTCGCTGTGATTCACTGAGCCTGAGGCGAATAATTGTTTTAGTATAATTTTCAGAGGTGAATATCAAGAAATGCAAAATAACAAAGAAAACATAGAAATAACAAACATAAAGGTTGGTTTGCAAGCAAGTAAACCGATTTAATACATCGTTTGCGAATCAACTTACAGACAAATTAGGCATTAAAACGGAAGAATAAAACGAACACTACGGAAACGAAAATCATCTAGTACCTCTTTCTGTCCATTAATGACATATCGAAAATTGTGCTTGTCATCATGGAATGAGTAGCGCTGGTGTGAAGAGGATTAAATTCCTGTGACTCGATCTGGCACCGTTTGTCAAGGCCGCGTGAAATGCGAAACCACTGTGTTTACGATCTCTCAATGACTTGAACATCACTTCTTAGAGACATTTTTCGTCCCAATGCTTTGGTAATCATCTTCAGAAATTCCCAGTGTTTAGAATATCCGGATTGAAAGTGATTTCTTCCTAATGAACAACAATTTCATTCAGCAATTTTCCGCCATGTTTACTTGCCTGAATGACAAAGGTGGCGTGGCTTAGTAACCTAGCCATGAAATGCTATATTCACCGCGCTAGGCGGTGAATATAGCGTCATAAGCCGAGCTTCTCGGCCAATCAAAATGCTCGATTCTTATATTCACCTCTGGAAATTATACTAATGTTCAATAGTCCAATCAACATTCAATATTCGAATAGACGATACGGTTGGATGATTGCTATATTCAGTTGAGTTTTCGAAATTTGAAGCCAAGAATCGAAATAGTTTTGGATTAATGAACGCATTAATCATTTTTTAGGCGGAACGCTTCAGGCGTTTTGACTGTAACTTAAAAAATGGGTAGAATGTGAGATTAAAGTTGTTGTTGTTGTTGTTGTTCTTTTTTTAATTTATACTTATCATAATACAATTTACATTACCTACATTACAAATTAATATGATTACCTATACAACTTACAATCCAATTTATACACTACTTACAAAAATTATACGATACTTACATCCATATTGTAACAATGAGCAACAAAATAAAGACAATTTAATTACATATTAAACTTACGATACCAATTTATACACTACTTACAAAAATTATACGATACTTACATCCATATTGTAACAATGAGCAACAAAATAAAGACAATTTAATTACATATTAAACTTACGATACCAATTTATACACTACTTACAAAAATTATACGATACTTACATCCATATTGTAACAATGAGCAACAAAATAAAGACAATTTAATTACATATTAAACTTACGATACCAATTTATACACTACTTACAAAAATTATACGATACTTACATCCATATTGTAACAATGAGCAACAAAATAAAGACAATTTAATTACATATTAAACTTACGATACCAATTTATACACTACTCTGAGTGGCAGCGAGGCTGCAGGTGACCTTGTTTTGATACAGACCTTGCTGCTTTTGTTGTGTAAATCAAGTTGTTCTTATGCTAACTAGTTTGCATTTACATAAGAAAAGCAGAGAGGTCTGTATCAAAGCAAGGTCACCTTCAGCCTCGCTTGCATTCATGGCCAGGTAACTAAGCTCACAACTGTAAAATGGCCTATTACTATGAAATAATTCAATAAATTAGATAAAGGGCATTGTTTTGATAAAATTCCAAATAAAACGTTTGCTGCGGAAAGATGGATTGGCTGACACGATAGATAGTACCAGTAAGATTCGAAATCAGTCCAGAACGTTTTTGAGTGAGAGCTTTCATAGAAAAAGTGATACAAATTCTCAGGTTCATCATTACAAAAAAGGCACGCATCGTTAATTCGAAATCCAATTTTGCATAGTTTGCTGTTAGTGTAGAGAATAGAATTAATTACTTTGTATTGAAAGGCCTTAACATATGACTCAAGTGCAACCAAATGTGGTAAGGAGAAGATTTCTTTTAATTGTTGGGTTGTGAAATTAAAATCAATCTTCAATTTGTGGACAATATTAGCTAATAGGAAGCTGAGCTTTTTTTGAAACCAGCACCGAGTAATAATCTTTTGATTTTTTGTCTTTAATGTCAAAGATTTTATTTCCAATTAAAAGTTGTGATGGGGATATGGTTGATGTATTTAGGTTGATTTTTTTTAATGAGAAGGTACAGAATGACGGAGGCCCGCCCATTGCAGAAAATTGCTCTTAGCGATTTTGTTCGAAAAATAATTATAGGAGTCTGTTGTATTTAAGTCGAATAGAAGATCGTGTATGTAAATGATTCCTGACTTAAAATAATTTTTATAGTACACCGGCTTATTGTCTAGTCGAATCTCCTTATTATTCCAAACAATAATTTTCCAGTCACTTTCTGAAGCGAAGGATTCGCGGAATTCCGACCACCATAACAGAAGTTCATGGTAAAATTGAGAAGATATCGTATAATCAGAAACTTCATAATTACAATTTAGAAAGAACTTACCTCCTACAGGCTTTAATAAATGAAGTAAATGCGTCTTCCAAGTTGCATTTGAATCGTTAAATAGTCGTTTTAGCCAGGCCAACCTTAAAGATTTAACCATGCTTTCCAAATCTATCATTTTTAGACCACCTTTCTCATAATCGTTTATTACTGACACGCGAGTCACTTTATCTGTGCCATTCCATAAGAACTTGAATAGCAATTGATTCAGTTTATTCACAATTTCCTTTGGTGTAGGAAGTAACGAACATACGTAGACGAATTTTGGGATCAAAAGAGATTTAATTATTGTCACTTTACCATAGATAGACAGGCCCCTAGAGGACCAAATATTAATGAATCTTTTTATACTATCTAGCCTTTCAATAAAGTTTTTTTCCTTTAATAGTTTCTGGTCATATGTAAAATATACCCCCAGAGCTTTAACCGGGATTTTAGGCCATTTAATACCAAAATATTCTTCTTTACTTTCTTTTGATCCTATCCACATACCCTCAGTTTTTGAGCAGTTAATTTTAAGACCGGAAATGTTTCGAAACCGGTCCAGTAGTTCAAATAATACTTTGGCTGAGTTAGTATCCGCTAATATCGCCGTGGTGTCGTCGGCATACTGTAAAAGTTTCGTTTCTTGCTCTTCAATATAAATTCCTTTAATGTCCGAATTTTGTCGAATGGCGATAGCCAGTGTTTCTACAGCTACAACGAACAGATATGGAGATAGCGGGTCTCCCTGCCGAACTCCTCGTTCCAGCGTAAAAAAGCTTGAAGTCATACCGTTGTTCAAGATACAGCTTTGTATATTTTTATAGAAGACTTTAACCCAGTGAAGAAAATCTGGACCAAAATTGAATGCCTCAAGACATTTAAAAAGAAATTCCCATTCAACACTATCGAATGCCTTTTGAAAATCAATGAATAACATTAAACCGGGAATGTCACGTTCTTTCACCGTAAAGTCCATGACATCGTAAATAGATCGTATAGTTTCGCCTATAAAACGATCTTTTACGTATCCTGTCTGATTGGGATGAATAATATCAGGCAAGACATTTTTAATCCTCGATGCAATTGCTTTTGTCATTATTTTTGTATCTACATTAACGAGAGAAATTGGACGCCAATTTTCTAAAAATGAACGATCTTTCCCTTTCTTTTCAATTAGTGTGATGATTGCTTGTTTTTGAAAGCTAGACATCTCACCTTTTTCGAAACATTCATTAATGCAGGTCATGAAGCTATCGCTAATTACTGGCCAAAATATCTTATAGAATTCAATAGGAATACCGTCATTACCGGGAGTTTTATTATTGTCAAAGCTATCAAGGAGACAATAACATTCTTCTGCTGAAATTTTGCCTTCGCAAATGTTTTTCTGGTTCTCAGAAAGTGTGGGTATGTTTAAATCGTTTAGAAAAGAAGAAATTTTAAGTCCAATATCTGGATCAGTACTGCTGCTTTTGTACAAATTTTTGTAGAACCGTTCTTGCTCTTTTAATATACAAAATGGATCTGTTTTAATTACCCCACTTATGTGAAGTTTACCTATATGCTTTTTTATATGATTTCTTTTCTCAAGGTTTAAAAAGTATTTTGTACTTTTTTCCCCATGCTCATGCCAGCGAGCACGTGCGCGTATAATTATTCGTTTAGTCTTTTCTTCAGAAAAGGTTTCTAACTTTTCCTGAGCTGCATTATAGCGAGTTGCGTTAGAGTCACTTGGAGTAGTTTCGTATTCTTGCTTTGCCTTTTTAAGCTCATCCTGGAGATTTAATTCTGTTGCATTTCTTTCCTTGGCCTTTTTCTTAGAGTAGTTAATAGCGTGCGCC
>JAHPZR010010545.1:0-71403 GCA_019787425.1 Platygyra sinensis | reverse complement strand
TTTTATCTAATTAATGAGGTTTTTGGTAGAAAGTTATATTTTTTGCAAATAAAATAATTGTCTAACTGAATGCAATGCTTCACATTTTACTTAAAATGCCATATTATTATCGTGTGATCCACCAGCTGACCATGTAGCTCTATAACTTTAAACTTCCATTTACATGTACAACCGCGCCAGAAATAACATTGTTATCTTCATGGATAATGACAAGTTTTTCCACAAAATGTCTGAAGATACACTCCTCTTGGAAGGTTCTTGCGGAAATTCTGAGGGGTTGGAGGTAGGCAAAGCTAAATTTTGGAGCAAAGTCCTCAAAGGGTTTGGTCTACTACACTTTGGTTATACCTTTTCATAATCGAAGATTAAACTAGAACCACTACGTGGAACTTACCAGGGCCCAGTGGGACACCGGATTCCATAGTTCATCTTCGCACTCCTTCTTCCCTCTTCTGTGGAGGCTAATATTGACTTATTTTACAATCAGAGACAGTTTGCACACCTGCTTAGATGTAAGTAATTTAATAGTTATTTTGTCAATCAACTTATAATAATATTAAAATTTTCTTTGAATTGAGTATTCTCGTTATAACTGTAACAAACTTTTTTAAAAATAATTGATCGTTTAAATTCGATTTCGAACTGTGAACTGCATATATGCCATGGACATAATAAAATGCTTATTTCTTTATGACTGAGTATCATTCGGTTAATTCATTGCACATTGAAATGGAGGCATTTGATTGTAAGGCAGTGGTTTGATACATAGTGGCATTCATCAATATGAATGACCTATAGTAATTGTAGAAGAAGTATTTCTTTCCTGAACTGGGTAAACAGTGTAAGTGGTGCAAAGCCTTGATTAGATTCTACTATTTGTAAAGTAACTTTTAATGCATCTGCAACTGCTTGAATGATAAGTGCAATCAGCCCATGTACCTTGAATACACATATTATTCAGGTATCTTAGCGATGAATTTTCGGTATTGCTCTCAATAAATCTCTCTCCAGCAGTGCACATATGCATATGATGGTTGCTATTGCCATACAATTGATGTGATACAGATCTAAAGAAACAATCACCAGAACGAGATATCTTTTGTCAAACAGCTATTCATGTTTGAACTTGTCTTTTAACTTTTTGTTTGCAGTTTGCTCTTGCACAGATAGCTTACAATATGACTTGCTACTGCATAATGACTGGTGATGCAAAGCACCTTCTTCTTTGAACATTGAGTTTAAAAAGATCAATGTTTTCCTCAGCAGAAACCTTTTTGGAATAGTTGATTGGTTTTTTGGGCTGTCTAGCAGGAAAAACTTGTACTATTTCCTCTGAGGCACTAGCACCAGCTGATACAAGCGCACTAGAATCTGCATAATAAGCGTACATGTAGGTCAAAAGGAAATTGAAGATCTGATTAATCTACAGTATTGTGCAAAAGTAATGAGAGCGTAATTCGACGAAATTCGCGAATTTCTGGGCTTTTCGACGAAAAATGGCGAAGTCTTGTTCGCCGCGAAAGTTCGAAGAAAATTCGACGCATTTTCCCGTTGCCCATTGTTGTAGTCAACGCGAATTTTCGGGCGGTAGTTCGTGTCTACCGATAATTTGGCCTGCTTTTTCGAGCGCAAATTCGTTCTACTCGAATTTTCCTTCGAAATTTCTCGCGAAAATTCTCACTGTCCGTTAAGTTTGCCGTCGATTTCCAGTTGAAAGATGAATTTATAAAGCCAGAGCAAAACAAGAATGTGAGCGATGGAAACCTTAATACCGTCGTGAGTGATAATAATATTTCAAAAAACTTACCTTGCTTATGTCCATAGAAAGCTGTTATCACTTTGTTTGTTAGTCTTAAAGCTTGCAAGCTCAAATGGTTTGTTTGCCAACCTGTTTTCTTTGAACAAGAAATGCCACTCGCGGTAAACCGTGAAGAGACTTGTACTAAATTCACAACTGCCGAGGATTACTGTTGATGTTCGAGCGCTTGTTTTATCAGGCAAAAACGTAGCAAGACGCAATTCTACTAGATAAATAAACTCGATATTACCATCGAAGATTTGACGCTATTACCGAACTATCCAGGCCAGTCTCTTACAACGGGAGTACGGTATAAGCTCGAATAAGAGCATCTCATTTTTGCTCAGTTTGCAAAAGAATCCTTTGGCTCGTAGCGGCTGCGTCCCTTCCTTTTGCACTTGCCATCCGAAGGTCTCTGCACTTTTTCTTCCCTAATCCCATGTTTTTGCACTTCCAACATGCTCAGCCGCAGTCGTATGTCCCCATTTATATTAACGAGCGTGAAATGAAGAGGGATTGTCACAAATAATATACTATCCATCATGGCGGTCGGAGAAGAATGTGGCGAACGTGATAACAGTAAGGGGACTGGGCACAGGCACGTGGTGGAGCTGTATGGAGATCTGGCACTAGATAAACCACATTTGATGTCGCTTTAAGTGAAGTAGCCCTTCAAAATGACCTAAAGATTGCTTACCCGACAAGCGGTCCGACTGTTGTACCTGCCTTGCCGGCACGTTGACGTGACAAAGCTTAAGTTTGTGAGTTTGTGTCACTGAAAACGTTCAAAGGATTGAAATTCTTCGCCATGAAAGAGGAATTAACACATAAACAACAGCGAGGAGTAAAGCGTCAACGTGACCGCGATTGTTCACAAGAGAACGGAACGTTGTTGGTTCGATACTGGTCAGCTCACTGCACTGCGATATTTCGCATTCCGCAAGCGCAATTATTCCTCTGGTAAGGAATTTTCGTTCTAGTCTCGAAAATGCGGCGAATTTTCGACCTTTGTTTTAAAGAAATAACGTTCAAGACATTGCGAAAAGACGCTCGAATTTTCGGGCGAATTTTCTTTGAAAAGACGCGAAGACAAAGAACGAAATTCGCGCATTTCGCTCTCATTACTTTTGCACAGTACTGTACACTGGTAGCTTTGCAAGTCCAGTACAATAGGTCTTACCATGGTTTTTGATGCCATCTTGATGGGCAGGCAAAGCAGTCAGAAATTACAGTGTTTGTATGGAAATCCGATAGCAAATAACTTCTTCAAAAATTGAATTTTACACAATCCCTGAATTGCAACATTAAAATACTAGGTAGAAGATTGTATTCACCAAGTTTGAAGGATGTAGCTTGGCTAGAAGACATCCACTTAATTTTCCGTACATTTGTCTGGAAATTTGGCTGGGTAGACGGACATCTAGACATGGTTGACAGGAAAAACATTTAACAGACAGATGTATGGAAATTTTTTTAAAAAAATTAGCTCAGCGCAGGGTCCAAAATTGCGCTTTCCTGGTTGCCAATGTGACCAAAAATTTGGCACTGGCCACCAGATTTTCATAACTGGTCACCAGCGGGCAATTAACTATTTCAGGCCACCATGATTATACATATTAAACAATAACTTTAATTTTGAGCTAAATCGATTGAAATAAAATCTCAAGCTGCCTGCCAATTGGTCACTTGCTTTTTACCTTTCCGCTGCTTTTGAAGTATAAAACTGATATTCCTCTTATTATAATGTACCAAAACGTTTTACAGTTACCAATGCAAAGCTTCGCCGTCATGTTTCTTCAGCAGTTTCCCATAACATATGTATTGGGAATGGTTCAGGGAACAGGAACGAGAAATGCTGCATGGTTGTGGCCTGGTGTGAACAACATGGCAATCCGTCAATCGTCTTGAAGAACACAAAAGGACAGATTGTTTTGAACATAGAGCAAGGAACAAAACAGCAGTTTTCAGTCGGGTGCAAGAGAAGGTATAAGTTAAATTAAAACATTTGGCAGTCGCACAAAACTGGTTTTTCATTGGTAGATAAATAATCTGCGTGTTTATATTTAATCTTATTCGTTGGTGGAAGTCACCATTGCAGCTCCAAACGCGTTCTCTTAGTTTTGATTCTTAAAAGAAACCAGCAGAGTATTCCATCTATTTGTGTTTCACTGTGAAGGAAAAATTTTATTAACACTTTTTGGTGACCACATTTTTGCATGTGGTGACCAAAAAAAAATTCAGTCGCCAGTTGGTGCCTGCCTAAAAAAGTCAATTTCGGACCCTGTCAGCAACTTCTAGCAAAGCTAGATCCTTCAAACTTGGTGAATATATAATCTTCTACCTAGTATTTAACGTTTCGAGTCACAAATTGTGAAAAATTCAATTCTAGAAAAAGTTATTTGCCATCGGATTCTCATGCAAACACTGTACGCACTTTGATCAGCATAATTGTTGACAGCATTTGCAAGAAGTGACAAACAAAACTTTCTTATTTGCGGTAATTTGACGGAGGCCAGTAAAGCTCTGCATTTCTTCACAAAAGGAATGGTAAATTACTCTTTTGACATTTTCTTTCAAAGCAATGATGCTAAAGCTTACAAAAAGATTAAAATAATGATTTCATGAAATATTTGAAGATACTGTAAAGATCTAATTATTTTGCCCTTGAATGTTTTGGTCGATTTGCTAGTGAATTAATATTTATTTTCTTGGACATTTTCTCAAAGGTGGTTACATACCTTCCCTTGTAGTTGTCTCTTTTGGTTTTTTTTTTCCTTGACAAAAAAGATCTAAGGTTAATTGCTCTCGTTTTTGACCTCGCTGGTTAGTCACTTTTGCAATTTCATGCTGATAGTCATGCATGAAGACTACTCTTTCCCAGTTTCCTGCTCATACTAATTATACATTCATGTGTCAAAATCCAATATGGCGGACAACAAATCGTATTCAGTGTTTGTACTTTCCCACCACCACAGCAAGATTTCTTCAAAAACACAGTCTCAAGCATAACGTTTTTAAACTGTCCTTTACTCTTTTATAATGTTTTCAGAAAAGATAGGCACTGCAATTTTTTTATTTATTGACCCCAGGTAGTTTAGACCTGATAAACATCATCTCCTTGACATAATTTATCTTGGCTCGTGAAGCAATAAAAGTAGCTGGCAAAACCTGGCAGAGAAGCCAGCAAACTTTGCCAGCTGTCGGCTCTTATATACAACCATGAAACATGTCATTATTGTTGTTGTTTCCCACAGTTGCAGTTACAATGACTTTTATCAGACCCTAAAGCTTTCATAAATGTTGTTCTGTCGTCTATAGTACATCTCTGCCCACATTTTCTATTCATTGATAACCCATTTGATTTCTGGTTTGGTTCTGGCAAGACTTTTGCTAAATCATACAGTTGTTTCGCGAAACAACCCATGTCAGAACATACACTCATCGATTATGCCATATTTTAGAGTGGATCTACCACAGTGTGTGGGTCTGAATGTTTGAACATAGAAATAGGTGGCACCATTTGTCAACATATTTGAAATATCTTTTGCTGTTGGCATTGAATTTGACATCATGGAATAAAGGTTGAGCCTTCATTACATGTCTGTGGTATTGCCGATTGCAATTTTACAGTCGGATCGCCCAACTAATAATTCAAACTCAAATCAGGCAAACAATATACAGAAAACCTCACTGCAAAGTTACAAAACTCAAATAAAAATTCTTGCTTATCCTGGGTAAGCTCAATCAGGCTTTGATCAACCTGGCCCTGGAACTCTGCTTTCAGGCTTGGTCAAATCTACATATCAAATAAACTTACCAAACTAATGGTCTCTGGTGGAACGAACATTGCTAGAGCCTCTTCAACAAGACTATGCAGACACTTGTTGCTATGGTAAGCCTCTTTGCCCCCTTTCAGTAGCAGTCCATTTGCTGTGCTGATAGCAAGTGCAGCAACCTTACAAAAAACATAGGCATTCAACGTGTGATTATGTGAACTAAAACCCCCTGGGGGAAGCAGCACTCAGTGGACTCTTCTTAACAGTAACTGTAAGGTTAATCCAACAAGTTTGTTTGATGATATTCCACAAAACCACTTCAAGTAATAGGTAGCTTAAACAACCATGACGACGTTAAGTATGCATGGAGGGACTCGGATGAGAACATAGTTCTCGGCGGCAAAATAAAACTTAAGCAGCTAGGATGATATATTGAATTAAGGCCCCCATCACGGTAAAGATTACATAAAAAAACTAAATTCGACAAACACTGTTTTACATTGGAATTTCTGGAGCTTTCACCCACATGGTTCAAACCTATTTTGCAACATGTTTGCTGTTTTTTTTTTGGGTTTAAGGTTGACGTACTTTCCACTTGTTAAATGTGCCTGCATTTGCTTACAATCAGGAATGAAATTCGAGCATTCACAATCGACCCAGAAATGGCAGCATTGTCACTTCGCATCGTTCGTTTTCTTCAGCTGTACGGCTAAAATTAAATATTTGGAAATAGTTTCACAGAACATAACAGTAAACACACCATTAAAGCATGCTTAAATCCTTCGATGCTTTTGAGAAAGCTTCCTAGCAAACTGAATCCAGTACAAAATGCAAGATTCTAAAATGATTTCTGGCACTTTCACAAAAGCATAATCACGTTTCGTGCAATACTTCTTAATATATAAAGAAACCTAAGCTGTGTATTACACTGTGATAAAACACCACGGGCATTGAAAACATGAGCGAAGTGTAGAAAACACAAGCCTCATGCAAGTGTTTTAAATATACTTAAATAAACTTCAGCCGCTTGGACCCATGTGGTGGTTTTCTTCTGTCTGACTTGTTTTGATACTGTAGCTGTCGCCTCTGTGCAAGGGAAGAAAACTGTTTAAGGTTGCTCAAAACAGTTTCCAGCACATTCCAAGACTTAGATTTTGATGGGGCATTATAACCACTCTTAATCAATTGATGCTACAATCATGGTATCAAAATAATGCCCAATCACTGGTGAATATGTTGGTATTACTTTTGTGACACAATAGGTTACCATAGCAACACTATGACCTGCTAAAAACACCCTTAATTTCAGCAAATTTTTTCTTATTATGGAATTTTGATAAGCAGGATAAGATGCAACTTTTGGCAAAGTTTAAAAAAATTCTGTACACGCGGTTCAGAGCCACCTTACATTTTCGAAAATTGGTGATTTTCTGCAAAAAATAAAGAGGATAACCATTAGAGACAAGAACAGATGACAGGTGCTTTTTCTCCATCGAAATAACAGAGGGTTTAGTTATGATGTGCTTGGCACGATCGTAAAGGCACTTTACAATACTGCGTTTTACTGATGGAGGGTGGTGTGAATGATATGCATATTGATGGGAAGTCTGGTCTCTGCTGTTATTGCTAACCTCTACATGGAGAGTTTCGAAGAACAAGCAATAGCTACTTCACCATACAAGCCTAGGGTCTGGAAACGTTACGTAGACGACACCTTAACAATACTAGATCACAAAAGCGTCAACACTTTCTCACCATGGAGACAGAGAGTGACAGCAGGCTTGCCTTCCTTGACACCACAGTTTTAAGAGAACCAGACGGCCGCCTAACCACCATCGTATACAGAAAGCCTACACACACTGATCAATGCTCAGCATATGATTCACACCACCCTCCATCAGTAAAACGCGGTATTGTAAAGTGCCTTTATGATCGTGCCAAGCACGTTGTAGCTAAACCCTCTGTAATTTCCATGGAGAAAAAGCACCCGTCATCCGTTCTTGTCTCTAATGGTTCTCCTGTTTCTTTTTTGTAGAAAATCACCAAAACCAGGAAACGGGACACTAATGAAGGGCCAACGACTGAGTTCCAATTCCACCGGGGTTTTACCTTACGTCAAAGGTTTGTCCGAAAAGCTTCGCTGCTGCCTACAACAACAAGGCGTACGCACCGTTTTCAAGTCAGAAACTACCCTGAAATCACACCTTGTGCGGCCAAAAGACCCTGCCAACCCGACTAAACAAGACAGCATTGTTTACAGAATTCCCTGTGAATGCGGCAAAGTTTACATTGGTGAGACTGGAAGACCTATGCATGACAGGATAAAGGAGCACAACCAAGACATTTGGCTAGCCCATACCCAGACCTCCACTGTTTCAGAGTACGCTCACAACACTGGACATTATCCGCTTTGGGACGAGGTCAAGTTTATTGATCGAGATCCACATTGGTACACACCCTGGGTCAAAGAGGCGCTTCAGCTAAGACTTCCTGGGGGGGCTACTTGACAAAGTTTAATACGGGGAGGCTCTGCCCCGAAGTCCAACCCCTTACCCTTTAATATACCATTTTGGCAGAAAAGGTACCCCTTTTATATACCTTTTATTGAAAAAAGGTACCCATTTCATGTGCCTTCTTTAGGAAGTCTTGTTCTCAATTTCATATAGTGCTTAAAAAATACACTGATACAGCCGTAAGGGGCGTCTATTCGAAATATTATAATTAAAGGCCCTTTTAAATGCCTAAATGACCGATTTCCCTACCCTTTTATATACCTCAACCTGTGAAATCCCTACCCTTTTATATACCAAAAGCCTGAAAAAGGTACCCCTTTCGGGTGGAGCCTCCCTGTAGAGGCCATTATAGGGAGTACCCCCCCCCCCCCCCGAAGACTTCACTCTAACAACATCAACAGTGGAATTGAAATTAAAGAAGCATGGATGCCCACAATCAAGAAACACGACAACAGGAGAGCTGCAAAAATAGAGGACTGCTGAGGGAACAGCAAACCGGAACAGCGAGGATCGAAACACACCAGTCACAGCTGTTGAAAACCAACCAATCACAGCAGAGCATCATGCTTTATAAGGTTTCGCATAACCAGTTGACCTCATCGCCTGATGAAGACTAGCAGTTTGCAGTCGAAATGTCATGATTTACATCCTAATTAAGTGACTACATTGTACATCGTGAGACAAACAATAATACTTTCTTATTATTAACAATCTTGCTGTCACGCGTTGTCATGCATTTTAACCTGTTTTGGCCTGAAATCAAAATTTTTGAGCTTACAGTATTGTGCAAAAGTAATGCAAAGGATAATCGACGAATATCGTCATATATCGGCGATATTTAACGAGAATTTACCTTAAACGATATATCAAATGATATATCGTTAGATCTATTGTTTTGTTTCTCGACGAGATATCATTTCCTGTCAGCAATATATCGTTTCCACTTTGCGATATATCGTTTCTGCTTCGCGATATATCATTTCTGTTTTGCGATATATCATTTCCGCTTAACGAGATATCGTTCCAGTTTATCGTCCCGGCATTTTGAAATACATGTACACATACACTTCTCCAAAAATCATTTACTATGATGACAAATCCTCTTCGCTTTTAAGTCAGCTTTTTGAGATGGCGAGTGGCAAGTTAAATGTTTTCAATATTAATTAAAGGAACTATTGAACCTACCTGCCTTGGTTCCATAAAAAAATCCACTCTGTAACACACGAAATCCTATTACAAATTTCGTAGCAAAGAAGGCAACTGTTCCACTGTAGAAGTGTAGGTGGGCACGATAGTCAAAAGCCAGTTCGCTCCATAATCAAAGACACTTTGCTCCATACAAAAGTTACTTCGCTCCATACAAAAGTTACTTTGCTCCATGATTTTCACCCAGAAATTGAATCCCCCGGCTTCCAAATCGAACACCAGATAAACTGGAAGGTTGATAGTTCTTCTCGAGGCATTCAATTCGAAGATCCATTTAAAATCCAAGTGCTAACCGCCAAATAGTTTTCGAGAAATGCAGCTTTCGAAACAGCCAGCATCCGTGAGAGCAACAGTCACGCTGTTTGCTTCGCCCTGATTGGATGCATTTGTTAGTATCATCCAATCAGCGTGGAGTAACAGCGTGACTGCGGATGAGCTTTCAGAACGTCACAAAAAAGTCGTTCGAACGGTAAGTTAACGTAAAATAATTTTCAAAGAGCATTTAAACATCTAACAAGCAGTTTCGTCAGTTTGATGGAGGAGCATTTCAGTTAACATCAAATGAAAACAGCATGGTACATAATCTCTTGTTGTCATAAGGTATTAAATCGTGACATGCTGCGGTCCCGGTCAACGGCTGTGAATGCTCGATGAAAGGTTTTCACTTGAGTGAACAGTTCATTGTGTCGTCCTCAGTATGTTTTTCAAAACAGAAGTTTTTAAGCCCATAAGCTTTTTCAAAACGAAGTTTTGGTCTTTGTTCAACCCCTTATTACTCGACTGTGCCCATTGTATGTACACAGGCATGGATTCATCATACACAATCGCTTCACTACGATAAATCGTTGAAGCAAAGTAAACTTCAGCATACATTGTATCGTTACAACGAACTTCGCTGCAACGATATATTGTGGTGATACATCGTTTTGCTTTGCGAGATATTGTTGCAACAAAGTCTCGCTAGAACGATATCTCAGTGAGATACGGCGAAGATTGTACCGATATCTCGCTAATTTATCGTTTTGACCTTCGCCAATCTGTGCGATGTTTCCTTGATATATCGGCGATATATCACGAGAACAAAGCGCGATATTCGTCGATTAACGTTTGAATTACTTTCGCACAGTACTGTACCTGCCGCGTGAAATTAACATTTTGAGCATTGTTAAGTGAAATTAACATCCTTGCTGTCATGCGCTGAATGGAAAAAACATTTTAACTTATTTAGGCCTGAAATTGACGTTTTTGAGCTTACAAGCTGCGTGAAATGAAAATTTTGCTCATTTTTAAGTGCAATCATGATCAACAACCTTGCTGTCACGTGTTGATGTGAAATCAACATTTGAATGTTTTTAGGCCTGAAATCTACGTTTTTGAGCTTACCCACTGCATGAAATGAACATTTTGCTCGTTTTTAAGTACCTTGGTGTCACTCACATGTTAATGTGAAATCAACATTTTAAGCTAATTAGGCCTTAATAAATAAATAAAGACTTTATTTTACGAGGGTAACACTAAATAGCACAGCTAATAAACTTGTGGCCCTCACTCAGAAATAATTACAATATAAAAACTAGTATAATACAAAATGAAAATAGAAACTAATATAATGTAATATAATTACAAGAATATATACAATATAACTAGTAAGAATGAGAAAAAGGAAACTATACACAGAAATGACTTAAAAATTGTTGCTGCGAAAAAATATTAGTCCACATATTCAAAGTCCTTGCGGTGGCGTAATGCAAAATCAAAAATTTAACTGTTTGTAAAATGACCTGAAATTAACATTGTCTAGATTGCGCATTATGTAAAGTTAACATTTGACTGTAAGTTGAGTGAAATCAACAAAGAAATCAACATTTGTTTCAGGTTACATGTTGCGAAAGATCAATATTTTGCTGGATTTTAAGTGAAATTACCATCTTCGTGGTCACATGTTGACGTGAATACAAGCAAATTTCAGCAAGAAAACATACAGAACATTGTTTAATGCACCTAAACAAATTTGCATGCAAAATTTGGAGTGTTTTTGACAAAGCTCACTTTTGAGTAAAATATCTAATGCCCTTTTTCCACCGAAGCCTTCAATTGTAACTAGTATGTCCTGTTATTAATCATAAATTTCATCGTAACATTGTCAAAGATACACATCTATCTCTTAACTTTTATTCCCATGAACTTTTAGACATGATGAAACCTTCTTAGTATAAGGAAGTGCAAAAGTAGTACCTGAACCAGAGCATCTGGACGGGATTCAAAGATGACTAGTAGAACTCCAATGGGAACAGTTTCTTGTTTAAGTTCTAAACCATCACTTATCTTGGTTCGTTTCACCACGCGGCCCAGGATATTGTGCGAAGAATCAGCAATTTGCCTCAATCCCTGTGCAAGGTTTTCCAGTTTAGATGGAGTCAAAAGCAATCTGGCCATCATGGGAGCTGAAAGTCGCCCCTCAAAACGAGCAGTTTCCAGATCTTTAGAATTGGCATCTAGGATCTGATCTTTGCGCTCAATCAGAAGATCTGCCAACTTGTATATGACTTTACCTCGCTAAAAACAAAGCAAAACCAAACCAAAATATTATAATTTAAGCTTGATGATCCTCATTTTTTATTATCGAATAAGATTAGAGATATTTTTATTATAGAATATTAAGATTCTCAAATAAGATTAGAGGTTTTGCAAAGTTTAAAAAAATACTGTGGAGGAGGTTTAGAACCACCTTAAGGTATAAAGTTGCCCCTTACCACAATTTACATAACAAATGGAGGTTACCAAGCTTGTATTCTTTGTGATAAGCACTTACAGTTAAACTTAAATAGGTAGTGCCCCATTGTTACGGTAATCTATTGAGCCTTATACTTCACCACTAAATTTTCCTTTGTCGTCATTGGTCAAAACTGATCACGTGGTATGATCTCACGTGGGCACTGTCTGTCAATAGAATGCCCTAGGGCGACTATCAGACAATAGTGCCAGCTCAGGGGAAGTGGCTCATGGAAGGCAGCTTTCTCCTATAGTTTTTTTAGATAAAATTAAAAGAATTTATTATCCCATGTCGATTTTAGTTAGAAGAGAGCAAGAGAAGTATTTTTTAGGCTGAAAACTGTGGTAAATTACGGTACAGTAAAATGTCAAGCGGGCACAGAGGTTTCAAGATTTGAGCTTTAATCTTTAGAAGGTTTCTTCTTTAAAAGTCAACAGTTGACATACAAAATTGTTTATGTCTGTACGGATGTATTATCATCTGAAGAGAATACAACGAAAAATACGAAACACCTAAGCACTGCATAGCGGTTGAAAATTTTTATAAATAAATTCTTGTCATTTTCAGTTTTGAGGCTTGCCGCTTTGGGAAAATTTAGAGGTGAACAATAAAGACAATAGAGTGTTTAACACCCGTTCAAATTAATTGGGACTCATTCAATATAATTGGGACCAATTGGTGTTAGCTGTTATTGACTGTTATCCACCATTAGAGCCAATCAGGGTCAAGCTTATCTTGGGTCAGGAAACAGGCTAATGTTATCGGCTAACAAATCCATTAGAACAAGTAGCAGGCTTGTTATTGAATAACAGAATAACAGTCTATAACAACTCAAGTTTCAACAGATAATATTAGCCATTCTAGCCAATCAAGCTCCTGTAAGAAAATTTTGGAGGCACTGTCAAAGTTAGAAACCGGCACTGATTTGATGATGTGTTATCTAGATTATTAATTCTAATTTCACATCACATCAAATACCAAAACTTACAACATACAAAATGATTTCTTTCCTTTTTTCCTTCTGCTTTAATGGAACATAAGCCTCTAATTTTATTGACATGATATTCAAGCAGTGAATTTCAGGAGACCTGTTTTTTTAACAACATTAACTGCCATGATGCACAAAGTAAAATGTTTCCCATCAAACTTGAAATGCAATCCAGTATTTTGCCCGAACTGCAACAATGCATTTATTACCAAAACACATTGACAAATCACTTCACAATCTATGGAATGGACTGATATTATTCTTGACTAACAAAAACGATTTTGTTTGCGAAAAATTGAAAAGAATTCTTTAATAGTTTACACAAGGTGCAAATGGCCGGAAATGAAAAGTTATACCAAAAGGCGGTTTTGAACTTCGCGCCACATTCCCACATGCAATTACATGTAGAGTGTTCTGTTCTATTTTCTTTCACTTCCATGTGTGTCAACTCATTTACTTCGGGGCGACACGGAGAAAGAAACTGTTGAAAAACCAGAGAAGACATTTTATAAGAAAGAGGCTGTGTAACTTAACACAGTTGTACGATTCATGGTTTTGCATCACGTAGTTTCAAGACAGCTACAGTACAAGTCGTTTTTTTAATTATAATTAATTAACGTACGCTCACGCGATGATCTATTCCATTAACTGCATTTTAAATCATCAACGAGTAAGACTATGAAACACGCATTTAAGACCTGGCCTCCACCTTAGCGCTTGGCCCTTCAGTTCGGAAGAGTAACAGATTTGAATTACGATAATGTGTCAACTTGTCGGATAAACACCCAATGAAAAGCTTGTTAGTCAATAACAGAGTACTGTTAGTAAATAGTATTAGCCGAAAAACAACAAAGTCCACTGTTCACTGTTTATTTCTGAGCGATACTGTAGACCGTACATCATGAGATCAGTGTCGGGAAATTGTTCGAGTTCATAACAGTGTCCAAAACCCTTTTTATTGTTTTTAAACTTCAAAAAACCCGTTTCCTTCCAAGATCTGGACCTATGGTCTATTCTGTGATTTCGAAAGGTCGGTATGATATCGAGCAATGACATCAGAAGCGACAGTCAATTTAAGTACTTGCATTACAATGTAAAGGGTCTGCACGAAAAACTTCGGTACAGATTTAACACCGAATTAATATATTCTCTCTGGCTACAATTTTCTTTTACAAGCAGCCACGTGACGTAAAAGTTTTGCCAAACCCTTAACCAAAATGGTGTAAATAACATCAAGAACATGACCTGTGCACGACCGCTGAAACTTCCTTTGTTAGTGATATTCATATATTTTGGCGCCAAAGTGGGTAATTCCGCGAAGACTGTCATTGACTTTTTCTTTCACGGCCATTTGCACCTTGTGTAAACTATTAAAGAATTCTTTTCAATTTTTCGCAAACAAAATCGTTTTTGTTAGTCAAGAATAATATCAGTCCATTCCATAGATTGTGAAGTGATTTGTCAATGTGTTTTGGTAATAAATGCATTGTTGCAGTTCGGGCAAAATACTGGATTGCATTTCAAGTTTGATGGGAAACATTTTACTTTGTGCATCATGGCAGTTAATGTTGTTAAAAAAACAGGTCTCCTGAAATTCACTGCTTGAATATCATGTCAATAAAATTAGAGGCTTATGTTCCATTAAAGCAGAAGGAAAAAAGGAAAGAAATCATTTTGTATGTTGTAAGTTTTGGTATTTGATGTGATGTGAAATTAGAATTAATAATCTAGATAACACATCATCAAATCAGTGCCGGTTTCTAACTTTGACAGTGCCTCCAAAATTTTCTTACAGGAGCTTGATTGGCTAGAATGGCTAATATTATCTGTTGAAACTTGAGTTGTTATAGACTGTTATTCTGTTATTCAATAACAAGCCTGCTACTTGTTCTAATGGATTTGTTAGCCGATAACATTAGCCTGTTTCCTGACCCAAGATAAGCTTGACCCTGATTGGCTCTAATGGTGGATAACAGTCAATAACAGCTAACACCAATTGGTCCCAATTATATTGAATGAGTCCCAATTAATTTGAACGGGTGTTAAACACTCTATTGTCTTTATTGTTCACCTCTAAATTTTCCCAAAGCGGCAAGCCTCAAAACTGAAAATGACAAGAATTTATTTATAAAAATTTTCAACCGCTATGCAGTGCTTAGGTGTTTCGTATTTTTCGTTGTATTCTCTTCAGATGATAATACATCCGTACAGACATAAACAATTTTGTATGTCAACTGTTGACTTTTAAAGAAGAAACCTTCTAAAGATTAAAGCTCAAATCTTGAAACCTCTGTGCCCGCTTGACATTTTACTGTACCGTAATTTACCACAGTTTTCAGCCTAAAAAATACTTCTCTTGCTCTCTTCTAACTAAAATCGACATGGGATAATAAATTCTTTTAATTTTATCTAAAAAAACTATAGGAGAAAGCTGCCTTCCATGAGCCACTTCCCCTGAGCTGGCACTATTGTCTGATAGTCGCCCTAGGGCATTCTATTGACAGACAGTGCCCACGTGAGATCATACCACGTGATCAGTTTTGACCAATGACGACAAAGGAAAATTTAGTGGTGAAGTATAAGGCTCAATAGATTACCGTAACAATGGGGCACTACCTATTTAAGTTTAACTGTAAGTGCTTATCACAAAGAATACAAGCTTGGTAACCTCCATTTGTTATGTAAATTGTGGTAAGGGGCAACTTTATACCTTAAGGTGGTTCTAAACCTCCTCCACAGTATTTTTTTAAACTTTGCAAAACCTCTAATCTTATTTGAGAATCTTAATATTCTATAATAAAAATATCTCTAATCTTATTCGATAATAAAAAATGAGGATCATCAAGCTTAAATTATAATATTTTGGTTTGGTTTTGCTTTGTTTTTAGCGAGGTAAAGTCATATACAAGTTGGCAGATCTTCTGATTGAGCGCAAAGATCAGATCCTAGATGCCAATTCTAAAGATCTGGAAACTGCTCGTTTTGAGGGGCGACTTTCAGCTCCCATGATGGCCAGATTGCTTTTGACTCCATCTAAACTGGAAAACCTTGCACAGGGATTGAGGCAAATTGCTGATTCTTCGCACAATATCCTGGGCCGCGTGGTGAAACGAACCAAGATAAGTGATGGTTTAGAACTTAAACAAGAAACTGTTCCCATTGGAGTTCTACTAGTCATCTTTGAATCCCGTCCAGATGCTCTGGTTCAGGTACTACTTTTGCACTTCCTTATACTAAGAAGGTTTCATCATGTCTAAAAGTTCATGGGAATAAAAGTTAAGAGATAGATGTGTATCTTTGACAATGTTACGATGAAATTTATGATTAATAACAGGACATACTAGTTACAATTGAAGGCTTCGGTGGAAAAAGGGCATTAGATATTTTACTCAAAAGTGAGCTTTGTCAAAAACACTCCAAATTTTGCATGCAAATTTGTTTAGGTGCATTAAACAATGTTCTGTATGTTTTCTTGCTGAAATTTGCTTGTATTCACGTCAACATGTGACCACGAAGATGGTAATTTCACTTAAAATCCAGCAAAATATTGATCTTTCGCAACATGTAACCTGAAACAAATGTTGATTTCTTTGTTGATTTCACTCAACTTACAGTCAAATGTTAACTTTACATAATGCGCAATCTAGACAATGTTAATTTCAGGTCATTTTACAAACAGTTAAATTTTTGATTTTGCATTACGCCACCGCAAGGACTTTGAATATGTGGACTAATATTTTTTCGCAGCAACAATTTTTAAGTCATTTCTGTGTATAGTTTCCTTTTTCTCATTCTTACTAGTTATATTGTATATATTCTTGTAATTATATTACATTATATTAGTTTCTATTTTCATTTTGTATTATACTAGTTTTTATATTGTAATTATTTCTGAGTGAGGGCCACAAGTTTATTAGCTGTGCTATTTAGTGTTACCCTCGTAAAATAAAGTCTTTATTTATTTATTAAGGCCTAATTAGCTTAAAATGTTGATTTCACATTAACATGTGAGTGACACCAAGGTACTTAAAAACGAGCAAAATGTTCATTTCATGCAGTGGGTAAGCTCAAAAACGTAGATTTCAGGCCTAAAAACATTCAAATGTTGATTTCACATCAACACGTGACAGCAAGGTTGTTGATCATGATTGCACTTAAAAATGAGCAAAATTTTCATTTCACGCAGCTTGTAAGCTCAAAAACGTCAATTTCAGGCCTAAATAAGTTAAAATGTTTTTTCCATTCAGCGCATGACAGCAAGGATGTTAATTTCACTTAACAATGCTCAAAATGTTAATTTCACGCGGCAGGTACAGTACTGTGCGAAAGTAATTCAAACGTTAATCGACGAATATCGCGCTTTGTTCTCGTGATATATCGCCGATATATCAAGGAAACATCGCACAGATTGGCGAAGGTCAAAACGATAAATTAGCGAGATATCGGTACAATCTTCGCCGTATCTCACTGAGATATCGTTCTAGCGAGACTTTGTTGCAACAATATCTCGCAAAGCAAAACGATGTATCACCACAATATATCGTTGCAGCGAAGTTCGTTGTAACGATACAATGTATGCTGAAGTTTACTTTGCTTCAACGATTTATCGTAGTGAAGCGATTGTGTATGATGAATCCATGCCTGTGTACATACAATGGGCACAGTCGAGTAATAAGGGGTTGAACAAAGACCAAAACTTCGTTTTGAAAAAGCTTATGGGCTTAAAAACTTCTGTTTTGAAAAACATACTGAGGACGACACAATGAACTGTTCACTCAAGTGAAAACCTTTCATCGAGCATTCACAGCCGTTGACCGGGACCGCAGCATGTCACGATTTAATACCTTATGACAACAAGAGATTATGTACCATGCTGTTTTCATTTGATGTTAACTGAAATGCTCCTCCATCAAACTGACGAAACTGCTTGTTAGATGTTTAAATGCTCTTTGAAAATTATTTTACGTTAACTTACCGTTCGAACGACTTTTTTGTGACGTTCTGAAAGCTCATCCGCAGTCACGCTGTTACTCCACGCTGATTGGATGATACTAACAAATGCATCCAATCAGGGCGAAGCAAACAGCGTGACTGTTGCTCTCACGGATGCTGGCTGTTTCGAAAGCTGCATTTCTCGAAAACTATTTGGCGGTTAGCACTTGGATTTTAAATGGATCTTCGAATTGAATGCCTCGAGAAGAACTATCAACCTTCCAGTTTATCTGGTGTTCGATTTGGAAGCCGGGGGATTCAATTTCTGGGTGAAAATCATGGAGCAAAGTAACTTTTGTATGGAGCGAAGTAACTTTTGTATGGAGCAAAGTGTCTTTGATTATGGAGCGAACTGGCTTTTGACTATCGTGCCCACCTACACTTCTACAGTGGAACAGTTGCCTTCTTTGCTACGAAATTTGTAATAGGATTTCGTGTGTTACAGAGTGGATTTTTTTATGGAACCAAGGCAGGTAGGTTCAATAGTTCCTTTAATTAATATTGAAAACATTTAACTTGCCACTCGCCATCTCAAAAAGCTGACTTAAAAGCGAAGAGGATTTGTCATCATAGTAAATGATTTTTGGAGAAGTGTATGTGTACATGTATTTCAAAATGCCGGGACGATAAACTGGAACGATATCTCGTTAAGCGGAAATGATATATCGCAAAACAGAAATGATATATCGCGAAGCAGAAACGATATATCGCAAAGTGGAAACGATATATTGCTGACAGGAAATGATATCTCGTCGAGAAACAAAACAATAGATCTAACGATATATCATTTGATATATCGTTTAAGGTAAATTCTCGTTAAATATCGCCGATATATGACGATATTCGTCGATTATCCTTTGCATTACTTTTGCACAATACTGTAAGCTCAAAAATTTTGATTTCAGGCCAAAACAGGTTAAAATGCATGACAACGCGTGACAGCAAGATTGTTAATAATAAGAAAGTATTATTGTTTGTCTCACGATGTACAATGTAGTCACTTAATTAGGATGTAAATCATGACATTTCGACTGCAAACTGCTAGTCTTCATCAGGCGATGAGGTCAACTGGTTATGCGAAACCTTATAAAGCATGATGCTCTGCTGTGATTGGTTGGTTTTCAACAGCTGTGACTGGTGTGTTTCGATCCTCGCTGTTCCGGTTTGCTGTTCCCTCAGCAGTCCTCTATTTTTGCAGCTCTCCTGTTGTCGTGTTTCTTGATTGTGGGCATCCATGCTTCTTTAATTTCAATTCCACTGTTGATGTTGTTAGAGTGAAGTCTTCGGGGGGGGGGGGGGGTACTCCCTATAATGGCCTCTACAGGGAGGCTCCACCCGAAAGGGGTACCTTTTTCAGGCTTTTGGTATATAAAAGGGTAGGGATTTCACAGGTTGAGGTATATAAAAGGGTAGGGAAATCGGTCATTTAGGCATTTAAAAGGGCCTTTAATTATAATATTTCGAATAGACGCCCCTTACGGCTGTATCAGTGTATTTTTTAAGCACTATATGAAATTGAGAACAAGACTTCCTAAAGAAGGCACATGAAATGGGTACCTTTTTTCAATAAAAGGTATATAAAAGGGGTACCTTTTCTGCCAAAATGGTATATTAAAGGGTAAGGGGTTGGACTTCGGGGCAGAGCCTCCCCGTATTAAACTTTGTCAAGTAGCCCCCCCAGGAAGTCTTAGCTGAAGCGCCTCTTTGACCCAGGGTGTGTACCAATGTGGATCTCGATCAATAAACTTGACCTCGTCCCAAAGCGGATAATGTCCAGTGTTGTGAGCGTACTCTGAAACAGTGGAGGTCTGGGTATGGGCTAGCCAAATGTCTTGGTTGTGCTCCTTTATCCTGTCATGCATAGGTCTTCCAGTCTCACCAATGTAAACTTTGCCGCATTCACAGGGAATTCTGTAAACAATGCTGTCTTGTTTAGTCGGGTTGGCAGGGTCTTTTGGCCGCACAAGGTGTGATTTCAGGGTAGTTTCTGACTTGAAAACGGTGCGTACGCCTTGTTGTTGTAGGCAGCAGCGAAGCTTTTCGGACAAACCTTTGACGTAAGGTAAAACCCCGGTGGAATTGGAACTCAGTCGTTGGCCCTTCATTAGTGTCCCGTTTCCTGGTTTTGGTGATTTTCTACAAAAAAGAAACAGGAGAACCATTAGAGACAAGAACGGATGACGGGTGCTTTTTCTCCATGGAAATTACAGAGGGTTTAGCTACAACGTGCTTGGCACGATCATAAAGGCACTTTACAATACCGCGTTTTACTGATGGAGGGTGGTGTGAATCATATGCTGAGCATTGATCAGTGTGTGTAGGCTTTCTGTATACGATGGTGGTTAGGCGGCCGTCTGGTTCTCTTAAAACTGTGGTGTCAAGGAAGGCAAGCCTGCTGTCACTCTCTGTCTCCATGGTGAGAAAGTGTTGACGCTTTTGTGATCTAGTATTGTTAAGGTGTCGTCTACGTAACGTTTCCAGACCCTAGGCTTGTATGGTGAAGTAGCTATTGCTTGTTCTTCGAAACTCTCCATGTAGAGGTTAGCAATAACAGCAGAGACCAGACTTCCCATCAATATGCATATCATTCACACCACCCTCCATCAGTAAAACGCAGTATTGTAAAGTGCCTTTACGATCGTGCCAAGCACATCATAACTAAACCCTCTGTTATTTCGATGGAGAAAAAGCACCTGTCATCTGTTCTTGTCTCTAATGGTTATCCTCTTTATTTTTTGCAGAAAATCACCAATTTTCGAAAATGTAAGGTGGCTCTGAACCGCGTGTACAGAATTTTTTTAAACTTTGCCAAAAGTTGCATCTTATCCTGCTTATCAAAATTCCATAATAAGAAAAAATTTGCTGAAATTAAGGGTGTTTTTAGCAGGTCATAGTGTTGCTATGGTAACCTATTGTGTCACAAAAGTAATACCAACATATTCACCAGTGATTGGGCATTATTTTGATACCATGATTGTAGCATCAATTGATTAAGAGTGGTTATAATGCCCCATCAAAATCTAAGTCTTGGAATGTGCTGGAAACTGTTTTGAGCAACCTTAAACAGTTTTCTTCCCTTGCACAGAGGCGACAGCTACAGTATCAAAACAAGTCAGACAGAAGAAAACCACCACATGGGTCCAAGCGGCTGAAGTTTATTTAAGTATATTTAAAACACTTGCATGAGGCTTGTGTTTTCTACACTTCGCTCATGTTTTCAATGCCCGTGGTGTTTTATCACAGTGTAATACACAGCTTAGGTTTCTTTATATATTAAGAAGTATTGCACGAAACGTGATTATGCTTTTGTGAAAGTGCCAGAAATCATTTTAGAATCTTGCATTTTGTACTGGATTCAGTTTGCTAGGAAGCTTTCTCAAAAGCATCGAAGGATTTAAGCATGCTTTAATGGTGTGTTTACTGTTATGTTCTGTGAAACTATTTCCAAATATTTAATTTTAGCCGTACAGCTGAAGAAAACGAACGATGCGAAGTGACAATGCTGCCATTTCTGGGTCGATTGTGAATGCTCGAATTTCATTCCTGATTGTAAGCAAATGCAGGCACATTTAACAAGTGGAAAGTACGTCAACCTTAAACCCAAAAAAAAAACAGCAAACATGTTGCAAAATAGGTTTGAACCATGTGGGTGAAAGCTCCAGAAATTCCAATGTAAAACAGTGTTTGTCGAATTTAGTTTTTTTATGTAATCTTTACCGTGATGGGGGCCTTAATTCAATATATCATCCTAGCTGCTTAAGTTTTATTTTGCCGCCGAGAACTATGTTCTCATCCGAGTCCCTCCATGCATACTTAACGTCGTCATGGTTGTTTAAGCTACCTATTACTTGAAGTGGTTTTGTGGAATATCATCAAACAAACTTGTTGGATTAACCTTACAGTTACTGTTAAGAAGAGTCCACTGAGTGCTGCTTCCCCCAGGGGGTTTTAGTTCACATAATCACACGTTGAATGCCTATGTTTTTTGTAAGGTTGCTGCACTTGCTATCAGCACAGCAAATGGACTGCTACTGAAAGGGGGCAAAGAGGCTTACCATAGCAACAAGTGTCTGCATAGTCTTGTTGAAGAGGCTCTAGCAATGTTCGTTCCACCAGAGACCATTAGTTTGGTAAGTTTATTTGATATGTAGATTTGACCAAGCCTGAAAGCAGAGTTCCAGGGCCAGGTTGATCAAAGCCTGATTGAGCTTACCCAGGATAAGCAAGAATTTTTATTTGAGTTTTGTAACTTTGCAGTGAGGTTTTCTGTATATTGTTTGCCTGATTTGAGTTTGAATTATTAGTTGGGCGATCCGACTGTAAAATTGCAATCGGCAATACCACAGACATGTAATGAAGGCTCAACCTTTATTCCATGATGTCAAATTCAATGCCAACAGCAAAAGATATTTCAAATATGTTGACAAATGGTGCCACCTATTTCTATGTTCAAACATTCAGACCCACACACTGTGGTAGATCCACTCTAAAATATGGCATAATCGATGAGTGTATGTTCTGACATGGGTTGTTTCGCGAAACAACTGTATGATTTAGCAAAAGTCTTGCCAGAACCAAACCAGAAATCAAATGGGTTATCAATGAATAGAAAATGTGGGCAGAGATGTACTATAGACGACAGAACAACATTTATGAAAGCTTTAGGGTCTGATAAAAGTCATTGTAACTGCAACTGTGGGAAACAACAACAATAATGACATGTTTCATGGTTGTATATAAGAGCCGACAGCTGGCAAAGTTTGCTGGCTTCTCTGCCAGGTTTTGCCAGCTACTTTTATTGCTTCACGAGCCAAGATAAATTATGTCAAGGAGATGATGTTTATCAGGTCTAAACTACCTGGGGTCAATAAATAAAAAAATTGCAGTGCCTATCTTTTCTGAAAACATTATAAAAGAGTAAAGGACAGTTTAAAAACGTTATGCTTGAGACTGTGTTTTTGAAGAAATCTTGCTGTGGTGGTGGGAAAGTACAAACACTGAATACGATTTGTTGTCCGCCATATTGGATTTTGACACATGAATGTATAATTAGTATGAGCAGGAAACTGGGAAAGAGTAGTCTTCATGCATGACTATCAGCATGAAATTGCAAAAGTGACTAACCAGCGAGGTCAAAAACGAGAGCAATTAACCTTAGATCTTTTTTGTCAAGGAAAAAAAAAACCAAAAGAGACAACTACAAGGGAAGGTATGTAACCACCTTTGAGAAAATGTCCAAGAAAATAAATATTAATTCACTAGCAAATCGACCAAAACATTCAAGGGCAAAATAATTAGATCTTTACAGTATCTTCAAATATTTCATGAAATCATTATTTTAATCTTTTTGTAAGCTTTAGCATCATTGCTTTGAAAGAAAATGTCAAAAGAGTAATTTACCATTCCTTTTGTGAAGAAATGCAGAGCTTTACTGGCCTCCGTCAAATTACCGCAAATAAGAAAGTTTTGTTTGTCACTTCTTGCAAATGCTGTCAACAATTATGCTGATCAAAGTGCGTACAGTGTTTGCATGAGAATCCGATGGCAAATAACTTTTTCTAGAATTGAATTTTTCACAATTTGTGACTCGAAACGTTAAATACTAGGTAGAAGATTATATATTCACCAAGTTTGAAGGATCTAGCTTTGCTAGAAGTTGCTGACAGGGTCCGAAATTGACTTTTTTAGGCAGGCACCAACTGGCGACTGAATTTTTTTTTGGTCACCACATGCAAAAATGTGGTCACCAAAAAGTGTTAATAAAATTTTTCCTTCACAGTGAAACACAAATAGATGGAATACTCTGCTGGTTTCTTTTAAGAATCAAAACTAAGAGAACGCGTTTGGAGCTGCAATGGTGACTTCCACCAACGAATAAGATTAAATATAAACACGCAGATTATTTATCTACCAATGAAAAACCAGTTTTGTGCGACTGCCAAATGTTTTAATTTAACTTATACCTTCTCTTGCACCCGACTGAAAACTGCTGTTTTGTTCCTTGCTCTATGTTCAAAACAATCTGTCCTTTTGTGTTCTTCAAGACGATTGACGGATTGCCATGTTGTTCACACCAGGCCACAACCATGCAGCATTTCTCGTTCCTGTTCCCTGAACCATTCCCAATACATATGTTATGGGAAACTGCTGAAGAAACATGACGGCGAAGCTTTGCATTGGTAACTGTAAAACGTTTTGGTACATTATAATAAGAGGAATATCAGTTTTATACTTCAAAAGCAGCGGAAAGGTAAAAAGCAAGTGACCAATTGGCAGGCAGCTTGAGATTTTATTTCAATCGATTTAGCTCAAAATTAAAGTTATTGTTTAATATGTATAATCATGGTGGCCTGAAATAGTTAATTGCCCGCTGGTGACCAGTTATGAAAATCTGGTGGCCAGTGCCAAATTTTTGGTCACATTGGCAACCAGGAAAGCGCAATTTTGGACCCTGCGCTGAGCTAATTTTTTTAAAAAAATTTCCATACATCTGTCTGTTAAATGTTTTTCCTGTCAACCATGTCTAGATGTCCGTCTACCCAGCCAAATTTCCAGACAAATGTACGGAAAATTAAGTGGATGTCTTCTAGCCAAGCTACATCCTTCAAACTTGGTGAATACAATCTTCTACCTAGTATTTTAATGTTGCAATTCAGGGATTGTGTAAAATTCAATTTTGAAGAAGTTATTTGCTATCGGATTTCCATACAAACACTGTAATTTCTGACTGCTTTGCCTGCCCATCAAGATGGCATCAAAAACCATGGTAAGACCTATTGTACTGGACTTGCAAAGCTACCAGTGTACAGTACTGTGCAAAAGTAATGAGAGCAAAATGCGCGAATTTCGTTCTTTGTCTTCGCGTCTTTTCAAAGAAAATTCGCCCGAAAATTCGAGCGTCTTTTCGCAATGTCTTGAACGTTATTTCTTTAAAACAAAGGTCGAAAATTCGCCGCATTTTCGAGACTAGAACGAAAATTCCTTACCAGAGGAATAATTGCGCTTGCGGAATGCGAAATATCGCAGTGCAGTGAGCTGACCAGTATCGAACCAACAACGTTCCGTTCTCTTGTGAACAATCGCGGTCACGTTGACGCTTTACTCCTCGCTGTTGTTTATGTGTTAATTCCTCTTTCATGGCGAAGAATTTCAATCCTTTGAACGTTTTCAGTGACACAAACTCACAAACTTAAGCTTTGTCACGTCAACGTGCCGGCAAGGCAGGTACAACAGTCGGACTGCTTGTCGGGTAAGCAATCTTTAGGTCATTTTGAAGGGCTACTTCACTTAAAGCGACATCAAATGTGGTTTATCTAGTGCCAGATCTCCATACAGCTCCACCACGTGCCTGTGCCCAGTCCCCTTACTGTTATCACGTTCGCCACATTCTTCTCCGACCGCCATGATGGATAGTATATTATTTGTGACAATCCCTCTTCATTTCACGCTCGTTAAATAATAAATGGGGACATACGACTGCGGCTGAGCATGTTGGAAGTGCAAAAACATGGGATTAGGGAAGAAAAAGTGCAGAGACCTTCGGATGGCAAGTGCAAAAGGAAGGGACACAGCCGCTACGAGCCAAAGGATTCTTTTGCAAACTGAGCAAAAATGAGATGCTCTTATTCGAGCTTATACCGTACTCCCGTTGTAAGAGACTGGCCTGGATAGTTCGGTAATAGCGTCAAATCTTCGATGGTAATATCGAGTTTATTTATCTAGTAGAATTGCGTCTTGCTACGTTTTTGCCTGATAAAACAAGCGCTCGAACATCAACAGTAATCCTCGGCAGTTGTGAATTTAGTACAAGTCTCTACACGGTTTACCGCGAGTGGCATTTCTTGTTCAAAGAAAACAGGTTGGCAAACAAACCATTTGAGCTTGCAAGCTTTAAGACTAACAAACAAAGTGATAACAGCTTTCTATGGACATAAGCAAGGTAAGTTTTTTGAAATATTATTATCACTCACGACGGTATTAAGGTTTCCATCGCTCACATTCTTGTTTTGCTCTGGCTTTATAAATTCATCTTTCAACTGGAAATCGACGGCAAACTTTACGGACAGTGAGAATTTTCGTGAGAAATTTCGAAGGAAAATTCGAGTACAACGAATTTGCGCTCGAAAAAGCAGGCCAAATTATCGGTAGAAACGAACTACCGCCCGAAAATTCGCGTTGACTACAACAATGGGCAACGGGAAAATGCGTCGAATTTTCTTCGAACTTTCGCGGCGAACAAGACTTCGCCATTTTTCGTCGAAAAGCCCAGAAATTCGCGAATTTCGTCGAATTACGCTCTCATTACTTTTGCACAATACTGTAGATTAATCAGATCTTCAATTTCCTTTTGACCTACATGTACGCTTATTATGCAGATTCTAGTGCGCTTGTATCAGCTGGTGCTAGTGCCTCAGAGGAAATAGTACAAGTTTTTCCTGCTAGACAGCCCAAAAAACCAATCAACTATTCCAAAAAGGTTTCTGCTGAGGAAAACATTGATCTTTTTAAACTCAATGTTCAAAGAAGAAGGTGCTTTGCATCACCAGTCATTATGCAGTAGCAAGTCATATTGTAAGCTATCTGTGCAAGAGCAAACTGCAAACAAAAAGTTAAAAGACAAGTTCAAACATGAATAGCTGTTTGACAAAGATATCTCGTTCTGGTGATTGTTTCTTTAGATCTGTATCACATCAATTGTATGGCAATAGCAACCATCATATGCATATGTGCACTGCTGGAGAGAGATTTATTGAGAGCAATACCGAAAATTCATCGCTAAGATACCTGAATAATATGTGTATTCAAGGTACATGGGCTGATGCACTTATCATTCAAGCAGTTGCAGATGCATTAAAAGTTACTTTACAAATAGTAGAATCTAATCAAGGCTTTGCACCACTTACACTGTTTACCCAGTTCAGGAAAGAAATACTTCTTCTACAATTACTATAGGTCATTCATATTGATGAATGCCACTATGTATCAACCACTGCCTTACAATCAAATGCCTCCATTTCAATGTGCAATGAATTAACGAATGATACTCAGTCATCAAGAAAGAAGCATTTTATTTTTATTATGTCCATATATGCAGTTCACAGTTCGAAATCGAAAATATTTCATGTAAAGAAGTTGTACAGTTATAAGAATATCATTCAAAGAAAATTTTAATATTATTATAAGTTGATTGACAAAATAACTATTAAAATTACTTACATCTAAGCAGGTGTTCAAACTGTCTCTGATTGTAAAATAAGTCAATATTAGCCTCCACAGAAGAGGGAGGAAGGAGTGCGAAGATGAACTATGGAATCCGGTGTCCCACTGGGCCCGCAGTAAGTTCCACGTAGTGGTTCTAGTTTAATCTTAGATTATGAAAAGGTATAACAAGTGTGAGACCAACCCTTTGAGACTTTGCTCCAAAATTTAGGCTTTGCCTACCTCCAACCCCTCAGAATTTCCAAGAACCTTCCAAGAGGAGTGTATCTTAGACATTTTGTGGAACTTGTCATTATCCATTAAGATAACAATGTTATTTCTGAGGTTGTACATGTAAATGGAAGTTTAAAGTATAGAGCTACATGGTCAGCTGTGGATCACACGATAATAATATTGCATTTTAAGTAAATGTGAAGCATTGCATTTCAGTAGACAATTATTTTATTTGAAAATATAACTTTCTACAAAACCTCATTAATAGATAAAAATGCACAGTCAATTGTTAAAAATATGTTCATTTTTCATCATTGTCCTTTAGCTATTGGATTGTTTTCTAGAATATTCAGTTTTCTACACTTTAACCCTTAAGGTTCTCCCCACAACAGCAAATTATGTACCTAAATGACTCACATTAATTATTAGGCTGCAAAATCACTACTGTAGCAGTGAACTTACCTTGGTCTTAAGGGTGACACTGAGATGAAGCAAAAGTGTATTCAAAAAGGCAAGCATTGTTGCATATTGTATTTACTACATAAAGTAATAAACCTTTTTTTCTTAAAGATACCATGAAGTTGGAAGGTAATGTTTACATGATTTCTTGCCTTGGCAACCTAACAGTTGAATACCTATTACACTTGCCCCCTCCAAATACGGCAGTGGGTTTCAAAAACTAGTATAATTGTGACCAAACTGAAAACAAAACAATTGGGACTCGATTATGGTAGACTGCTGACTGGCACACAATAACTATCAACACCAGTGAAACAAGACTTTTCCATCTATTGACAAACAATATCAAATAACACTAAAAATTGATAGAGCAAATTGGAATTTTATTTTGCAATTATGGTTTAAAAAACCAAGCGAGGCAGCAATTTACTTTACAGGCTAATTTTTTATTTTAAGGATGGGGGATTTGCTCTGTGTTGTTCTAGCTGAGAAGAGGAACGAGTACAACAAAACTCTTTCACTTGGAATTGAGCCACATAAGAATTTGTATAGCCAACCCCATTTAGATATTTTCCCTGGAATGGACCACTTTGCCAATGTCACAAAGTATCAACAATTAATTTTTCCTATTTTTCATATAAACAGACAAATAACTACCTACACAGATCTTGTCAAATTTCTAAAATATTCTTAAATTGCATAAGTTTCAAAACTCAAGGAAACTTGTCAATTTGTAATCGAACATTGAAAAGTCTGGCTGATTTCTTGTCTGGACAAAAGCAAGAAAACTGAATAGGTGTCACATCAAAGTGGTCCACTGCACAGTTATAGACCTAAGTGCAGTAAACTGCATGTAAATAGCTCAATGTATATGTTACAGGTCAATTTGTTCCTTAGGTCAATTTGTTTCAACCTAGGTCAATTTGTTTCCAACCTAGGTCAATTTGTTTCAACCTAGGTCAATTGGTTTCAACCTAGGTCAATTTGTTTTCTAGGTAGGTCAATTTGATATTACAGTAAGATTAATTTGTATATAGTTAGGGCAGAGGTACATGTACTGTAGTGTAATAATGGGTGAGTATGTCTGATTTGAATAATTTAAGGAAATTTATTACGACTACAATGTATATGTAATTAAAAAAATAGTGGAACTTGCATCCAAGTGTCCATGGCTCACTGGTAAGGCATCAGGACATGAATCCAAAGGAAAACCAAAGGTCTGTGGTTCAAGGCTCACAAGGTAAGCATTGAGATAAAAAGAATATGGGCTGCAATGTTGGGAGAGCAGGGAGGGAATAGTAGGTGAAGTAAGTAGAGTGGAGATGAAGAGAAGGAGGATGAAGAGAAGGTGCCAAAAACATTTTTGTTTGCTGCAAAAAAAAAAAAACTCAAATTGACCTAGGTTGAAACAAAATGACCTAGGTTGAAACAACTTGACCTAGGTTGGAAAAAATTTAACCTGAATTTAAATTTGACCTGTAACATATACCCCAAAGGCTCATTAAAGATCTTAGAAGAAAACAAGATTCCTGAACCCTTCCTGGTGTACTCCTTTAAGCCATCATAGAGGTACCAGCCATTCTTGAAGTAAAATATACCAATGTAGTGACTACCGTTCCAAAGGGTTGCCCCCAAAAGTTGAAATCTCCCCCCTGCATATAGGGAAATGCACATTGGAGTGTGACGGAGTGTTAGCAACCCTCCCCTGCTAAGCAGATCAACAGCTCACCTTGGTGCCTTCACAGTGCCAGTACAAATGTGCATCACCATTTTCATTGAGTGTAAAATCCTCATGAAAGGGGATTCCATCTGGAGGTTGACTTGCAAATTTCCGTCCACAATTGGAATCTGGTGGATGCAATATCCAGTTTTCAAGGGACTTGGAGAAGGCACTGTCTGTCTGTCTGGAAATGTTCTGCGTCAATTCCCCAAATGCTCTGGGAAATAAATTTAAATGCTTCTACAGCTGCATTTGGCAGTAACTCCATGACCAGCTTTCCAACTTTAAAAGCAGCGTGACACTTAGAAGATGTTACTCGAAGCCACCTTTCAAGGAACCACTCCTCTGATGACCTCTGCTGCTGGGTATCTGGCATTTCCTGGAGAGCACCAGGTTTAATATTATTGAGCAAGATAGTGACTTGCTGTGATTACAATCTGTTTTGGTCACATGACAGATTGTAGTCCTTGTAGGTAATCTGCAGTTGAGTTTCCCACATTGAAAGAGCTCCATTGCTGTTCTGTGAAAGACTCTGCAGGTTTGATAAAAAGTAATTAATATCCTCAGGCATTACTTGGTGATTTTTAGTGGTCTCAGGTCAAAGTCAACCACTGGCAAAGCACCTTTCTTTAGTTTTGGCGCATAGTTTGCATCGGATAACCTCTGAGGATTTTTGTTCCTTTTCTTTCCCTTGTTCCAAGAACAATCTTGGCTTGTGCACGGTTTAGAAACTACAGAGCTGTGCTTTTAGACATAGTTGAGGATGCTAAACAAAACGGCCACAGTCTGACTACAGCGACCCAAAGTGGAAGCTCTGCATGTTTCATAGGAAGCGTGAATCACAGCACCACTGTTAACTGACATTGTGTGGAAGCTCAATTTTCACTGATGGCCAAACGTGAACTCTTACTAAATAATGATCCGCAGTCAATGTATCCATAACGTCAAGGACAAATCCCGAATAGACGTACTTTCTTCCATTTTTTAATAGTTTGTCTGTCATATGTCCAAATCCTTCGTCAATTTCTTGTTTGACATTGACATTCTGGATTGATTCCAGGGCATAGTAATGTATGTGTCCATAGTTAAAGAGATCGGGAATGTTGTGAGAAGGAAACACACACCAACCCGTTGATGGAATGTCTGGAAACAAAACCACCTGGCAACTTTGCTGAACTTTACAACCTTCCTTCGCCGCAAACCATTTCCCCTCATCTATACTTGGATCAAGTGTGTGGTGATTTCCCGTATTTATGCATTCGGTCACACATTTTACAAGTTTATCACGTTTTCCGCTTAATCTCAAACCTCTGCACTTAACCACCATTTCAACTGATCTACAGTGTAGTCCTCTGGGTCTCGTTCAAATTTGGAGCTAGGAACGCCATCTTCTTGGGTTAGAATGGTCAAAGAACGAAGCGAAGAGCTCGCAAACAAGATCAATCCCACTAAACGGTCTTATAGAAATGACACGTTGAGTAGTTTGTTTGTCTGAGTCAAGTGGGGGGTCTCAAATTTTGTGACGTCATCTGTGCGCGACGCTATTAACCCCTTGCTGCCCAAGGGGTCTCCCTTTGACGAGTAAAATCGTCTGGCGTTAGACAGAGTAAAATCTATTAGTGGGTCTCAGGCAGGAAAGGGTTAAAAGATAAAGAAAGTTGCTGTGTCCCCAAAAGAAGTCAAGTTTTTCGTGTTGTCTACTTATGTTCTGGGACGACGAAACCAAAGATACTAGACCTTTGGACTGCTAGGCTAGTTCCCGTTACCAAGCGGAGTTAATCCCTGTTTGCTGGTCTAGTCCTTCAAGTATGTGCTATGTTAACAAGTTGTCAAGTGGCAAGACTCGTTAGTTCCAGCAAAGCCACCACAAAGACACAAAAAATATCACTCCACTTTTTGTTTATACGGTTGCATTATTGAAATGTCGCTTTGGTCATTCTTTGAGTTTTCACAGTATAATTGCAGCTTAATTCATTCCTCTAATGTCTAAGTTTTATGGCCCAAAATGCCAGGAAATGTGTTTTGCAGCATTCCAGTTTTCAAACATTTTCCGGGGAAGCATGCCCCCTAGAAACGATGGACCCATAACCATCTAATTTCACAAACCTCCGGCTACCTAAAAACTTATATACACCCTAAATATTTGACTACAAAAGTGGCTTACATTAGAGTTAAGATAAATGGCATTCTACTCAGTCAACACTACATCGAAAAATCGACGAATTCCAGAGAGTCCTTGGGCAAATACGTATCTTTGTATAGCTGTGATACACCATCAAGTGTGTACAAAAATGGGAGCCACAGAGGTCATTGTGCAACATTGAGTCTTTGTAAGCTGTCATTCTTTGGCTCGCCATGAATACCTCCAAGGTGGTCAACAGGAGTTTTTCTTTATTGTATTTTGCAGCATTCATTATCAGATGTTGATATCAGACATTAATACGTTAACTTTAGCCCTGTTTATTGTTTGATAGACCTGAAATCTTAAGTAATCGAAGGTTTGTTTATGAATACCTCCAAGGAGGTCAACAGCAATTTTTCATTATTGTATTTTTCAGTATTCATTATAAGATGTTGATATCAGACATTGATACATTTCTTTTAGCCTTAAAATCTAAAGTACCGGTAATCAAAGTTTTGTTTATGAAAGCTGTAGTTCTCTAGCTTGCTATGAATACCTCCTAGAAGGTCAAACAATCGGAGGACACTCTTCCCAAGCGATAACCGTTGAGTTGTAAATATTTTGGTTACGATACTGAAATGTGGCATTTCTAAACATTGTCTTATAACTGCGGTGTATGTACAATGAGGATACCTAAACTACGAGCCAGGATTCCAGCCAGAATTCGAGCCAGTGTTATATTCTGGAGTGCTGCTTGTGCAAGTGTTTTGCAAAAGACATTACACATAAACTGAAATCTGAAAACGACTTCAAAATTAATGATAAAACATTAATTTTGATAATAAAAATTAACGGTAAAAAACTACGACGTTTCGAAGTCTGCATGACCTCATTATCAAGTAAAATGTTAAAACTGATGTAAAGTTGTAGCTCAGAGATTATATACAAATAAAATGTGATAACTTCATTAGAATAATGAGCGTTCATTGTTATTGGTGTTTAGCATGTCAGATCGTGCAGTATATGTTTAAATAAATACTTTTGCACGTATTGAGTCAGACTGCGTGTTTAGCTTTGGTTTTCGTTCGCGAATGAATAACATTTCGTGAATTAGGCAGTCCATTTTCCCGCGGCATTTCTTGAGAACGGAAAACATTTCCTCTAGGCTAGTGGACGCTACACTGTGGGCTTCTTTCAGATGCTTGCCAATGACAGAGGCTTTATGTTCTTCTATGCGTTGATGAAGATGGCGTGTGGTATAACCGATATAATCCGCATCGCACGAATCACATTTGAAAGTGTAAACAACGCATTGGTGGTTAATTAAAGCGGGCTTCTCTTCTTGTATCTTGAGCTTTCCCTCGATCTTACGACTCGTGAAAACTGGTTGTAGGTCAGTTCCGATTTTTCGGCCAAGATCTTTCAGCTGATGTCTTACTGTGTCGGCCGATTTTTGGTCTTTAAAGGGTAAAATTATTCTGACATGCTAAACACCAATAACAATGAACGCTCATTATTCTAATGAAGTTATCACATTTTATTTGTATATAATCTCTGAGCTACAACTTTACATCAGTTTTAACATTTTACTTGATAATGAGGTCATGCAGACTTCGAAACGTCGTAGTTTTTTACCGTTAATTTTTATTATCAAATGTATTTCTAAACATTCTCTGATTAGAACATTAATTTTGAAGTCGTATTCAAGAAAGTTTTAAAGCTAGCGCAGGGCTCGAAGAAATGCTTGTCTGCGGGGACAAGTACATTTTACTCTTGAGCAAGGACTAAATATAGTTGTGCTTGTTACTAAAACTTAAAATTTCAGCATTTTTTGCACTGCATAAAACTAAACTCAACATCAATGTATCAATACATGGGAAAATAAGCCTTATATTACTAGAGCAAAAACGATCAAAGCCTTCACCAGCATTTTTTAATATTCAAATCCAACTATTAAAATTTCTGTGGGAAGTCAAGTTTTCTGGCAGGAATACACTTGGGCCGCGCCAAAATGAATACCAGTATTATTGAAAAGGAAATTAACTAGTAAATCTAGTAAGTCATCGGAAAACTTTCGGTGTTCCTAGATGTTGACGTGATATAGTTTATAATATATTCAAACAAGGATTTTCACTAGACTGAAACTTGAACTATTGCAGTCATTCACCAAAATCGAAAATATACTCGCTGGCTGTACAAATTCGACACCGTACCTTTGCCCTGTGTTAAAATTAACTTGGAGAAGCGGAATTGTTTTTTTTTAATTGTACTTGCAAGTCAGTAGCGATCGTGCTGGTTCTATAGTTTGGGTTCTGATTTCAGTATCAAAATGGGGGGGGGGGGAAACTTGTTATTTCATGTGGCCACCTAACACCCTGAAGAAGGCAGTAAAGCAGAAATGTTGTTTGATTTACACCGCCATTAAGCGTCCTTTTTTAAAAATATTTTTAACATTTACGTGTAGTATAAAAGATGCTCTATACCTTTTAGAGTACTGACCCAAAACATTTATCACAGTGTGTTCAACCTTGGTCCCAAGGCCTTTTCCCTTCCCACGCCATGGAAAAGGCCCTAGGAACGAGGTTGATGGTGTGTTGTTTAGAAGTGCTACCTCTTAGGCCATTTACTTTTTTTGTTTATTGTCGAATGCGTTTCCTGATTTTGGGTCTGTCGGACGGTCGATAGGTCGGAAAAGAAAAAAAAAATTGTAGAAGTCTCGAACTAGGAGGCCCAGTACCTCGGCATAATTACATGCGGAGCCTGGAAATGACAAGACGTGGTTAAACTCAAACGTGAAAAGCGCAAAAAAGATGACAATAACATTGACTGTATCTGCAGAGTAAACTGACAATGTTTTGAAATTGTGTAATTACCTTCTTCATAACTTTTTTTGAAAACGCGAAAACCTGGGTCGGTCGAACACTGCTAAACGATCGAAAACGGGGAATAGCCTTAGGGGACAAAAAAAAAATTATGCCATGCCCACAAACGAGGACCTTGGACAAACAAGTAACTGGTCAAAACTAGTAGCAGCATATCCTACTGTAGCCCAACTTGCGATCTTAGATCGTCTTGTTCCTTATTGACTTCTCTTATACGTGAAATTTCCGCGCTCATTACTTGTTTTGAACAGGGCTTGTGACTAACTTTTCAGCTTGCCAGTGGCACAGTGGCTAGTGACAGGTTTAATTCACTAGCCAAAACAATTTTTTCACCAGCCAGATACTGTAACATCTATCATCGCATCAAGTCAAGTAAATGCTAGCCTGTGTGGCTTGCGGTTTGCTTTGAATGAACAAAAGTCTTTGCGTCCTTGATTCTCAAAGGACCACCGTCAAAACCTCGGAACTGGCGCCACCGAAAAACTTTTACTGATTCTTGTTCATGATTTTCATGAACATAATAATTCGTTTGGACATAACTCTATACATTATAGACATAGGCATCGATGTCATAATTACATGTATAAGCATTGCACAACAAAACCAAAGTTTTCGCCAGTGAGAAACTCTCACAGCTATATCTTCACAATCACTGGCCATCGCAAAACATATCCTTTCTTTCAAAATGCCAATTCACCATTTTCTCATGAACACAATTTTTCTATCAATTTTGATACCTTCAACACTGAACAATTTGCGAACAGCTTAAGCACTTTTTACGTTTGATTTATAAAATGAGAGCAGTCTCAAGCTCAGCTGTACATAGTCTGACGTTCAACAAATTCTCCTTGATCAATGCAAACTTTCACAAGCTTCACAATTCACATAAACAATTCTCAACGCATATCAACATGTGTGTACGTGGCTGCAAAATTGTGATTTGTCATGCGACATGAATTCAAACGTGTGAATTAAAAACTTTCTTTAATTAACTACAATGTGGCTTGTCGCTTATTGATTGCTGTTTTCCGGACTCTGGGGGGGGGGGGGTCACACTAGAGCAAAGCCACACAATAAGGCTAAATTCTTGAGTAAACACTGATAAAACGCTTTTGTAAACAATGATGAAATGTTCGTGCGCTTCTACTGTGCATAATTTTTCCTAACTAAACACGCAGTTGACATGTTTAATGAATTTTTGTTTTCTTTGGGCGCTTTTGGAAAAATCTGCCTGCCCCACCCATACACTACGGCATCTTTGATCTTTTTGGTCCACTGACAAATTTTTCCAAGGCTCCAAATTCGACCCAATATTTGGTAACACAAACAGAATTCGCCCTAGTGCGACCCCCCCCCCCCCTCTCAAGAAATTATTTATTAATTTATTTTGGAAGATACTTTTATCCCTGGAAGTACTTTTGCATCAAAGATGACAGTATTTAAACCAAAAAGAGCAGCATTGAAGCTGAGTATTTCGCACCGCGCGAAGACAGCAAACTATTTATCTTGATAACAACGTATCCTAAACCCCAAAAAACATATTTCCTTACATTTCACTTTCCATTCACCAGAAGAAAGTCATGAAATGTAGTGACACTGTAGTAATGATTCTTGTGAAGTTAACAATGCTACAGCAGGGTGTTTTAGTATTATGACGAAAACATGATTTGTCACCGGAGTGTGAAGATGGCATTGTAAAGTTTAATTAATGTGTAGTTCCAGAAAATATCCATACCCCCCCCCCCACACAGATGGTCAATGGAAATTCCTAGGGGGTGGGGGGGTTAAAAGGTAGAAATTTCTAAGGGGTATGGGGGGCTGGGCACGTGAAAAATTTCCAGGAGGCATAAACGTCACAAATCGTACTGCACAAACTTACGGCAAGTATTTTGATTTGCAGCACCCCAAAACTTTGAAATAGGCCCCCCTTTTAAAAAGAACTTGAAGATGTTTGCTTCAAATGTCTTTTCTTTGCTAAGAATTCACTTTCATCCTTTGGACAATAGATAATCCCTTCATTTCCGCACTCTCCGCATACAAGATAAATCAAGATGGGTGACCGTAGCAGCCAGAGTGGTACACCTCGTGTATTCCATACATGAAGAAACATTGAGTTCCCAAAGGATTCTAGGGCGATTTGAAATTGTGTTTTTGTTTCGTCAAATTTCGTTTTGTTTGAAAACAAACTGAGTCAGAAAACTTAACACTATTAATTTACTAGTGTTCAACGTTTTTTGGACCACTTAGAGTTATTTTTAAGCAGGTGTAATCAAAAGTATGCTATCTGATCATTGGTGAGTACTTATAGAGGGTCCCCTATAGGGTTCTTCAATCCCGCCATCCCGACCAGAATTTTCCCTCAATCCTGTAATCCCGACGGTTTCTACCGGATAATCCCGATCCCGGTCATATTTTCTTAAGTCCTTACCTCAACAAAAAACGATCCTTGAAGTTCCATTACAGATTCCCTCACAGCAGACCTAGCAGACCCAAGCACTGACTATTAGGTTCAATTAGCTGTATCTCTCTGCACTAAACTGAAGGATGATCTAGTTCATTTGCTTTTCATGAGTAGTTTTAAACGAGTTGCGTCAGTCAATCAGTCATTTTTATGGTCTGTTATGGCTCGTTTCTTTCTTTTTTTTCTGTTTTGCCTCTTTTTTTTGATAACGCCTACCTTCCGGATCACTTCGATCCCTGAAAAAACGTGTCTCTCGGAAATAAGAGCGATCAAAGAAGAGCATTAAGGGTACATCTCATGACATGCCACAGTAAATTCACTGTTCACTGTGCATATGGCAAGTCAGCGTCAATCACAACTCAGAAGACAGTTTGCTCATTAACAATTTTCTTACGGACACTTTATTCGGTCCCAACGTCACATTTTTATTGTTTTCTCTCTCGTTATAGCGGACACAGAGCAGCATCTTGGAATATTTGCACACATAAGTCTATTATTTCTGCTTTTTGAGAATGTTTTTGTCTTTTTTGGTCAATTTCCACTTCTTCTGTCCATCAATCGAAATTCCTTCATCTTTTTCTCTTAAGGCCTGTCTTTGCAGTCTCACTGCCATAAATAAGTTCGTCCAGTCTGTCCAAAATATTTCCTTCCGCCGTAAATCTTATAAATAACTGGAAGTTCCAGTCCCAAGCCAGATCCTCAATTGATCCGTTTTCAATAGATTTCTGCTGTTGCCTTGTGGTTAGCCCTTTTAAAAAAGAGGACAAAATTCTCGATGAAGCTAATGGGATATGGCCAACAATGCGTCCAGTATCTTCTACAATGGCAACAGCATGCGGATCTTTTGCATTTTCTGGTTAATGTTTCCGCTGTGAAGTGAGCGTTTTACCAATAAACATGCTTGTAGAAATGTAGATTACTGTACTTCAGTACAGTAGGAAACCAAAACAATACATGTGTGGACATTGCTGAAACATACGATGATTTTTTTTTATGTACTTAGAAGAACTACTGTTCAAAAAGGGTGCATAACTCCTGTTCTGTTAAGTTCTGTTCTGTTTGTAAATAATGTTCTGACGCTCTTTACTTGCGAACGGGTCTGAAAAAGGTACTGGAGTTAATGAAAATGAACACATATGTGACCCCCCTCTGTAAATATGGTTTAAAATAAAAAAATTTCCGCACCCCGCTATTACGGACCCTTGCTATCATAGACACCAAATCGCGGTCACGAGGGTGTCTGCTATAACAGGAATTGACTGCACTTTGTAATACAAAGATTTAGTATAAAATAAGTTCCATTTTCTGTAGCCGAGTTTTACGGTTTAATCCTGACGAAGTCTCACTAGCAGGCGAAACCGTTCGATTAATAAACTTGGGTGTACAAGATCATTAGTTGTTGCTGCATGCTGCCCACATTTTTTTTTTCATTTTTAAATTGTTTCAGTCTTGGAATTCCCGAATCTCGGTTTCTTTAAAGCTACATTTTGATTCCCACCTGTTAAAATCGCCAAATCCCTCGTCCCGGTCATAATTATAATCCCGAATCCCGTCCCACTTTTCCTTCAAAATCCTGAATCCCGGCCTTGAAATAAGCCAAATCCCGGATCCCGAAAAACCTATTGGGGACCTTCCTTATAAAATGAACAGATTCGAAGGTCGATGTTCAGCTGTTAATTTGTTATTTTACGATTTGTGCATGTCATTTTTTTTAAATAGCAACAATGTTTGAAGTCTTTTGTTGCGTTTTAGAATGGTACAAAAATTATCGACCTAATTTTTAACTATTTCTTAGCTCGCTCATTAGAATGTTGTCACTATTTTATCTCGAGTGAACACTGCATAATCTTGCGAAATATTGTTGTAGTGCGTGCAACAAATTATTAGTAAAGGTTGTGTGAAAATTCGTATCAGATTCGTATCAGAAATTCGTATCACTCAACCAGTCTTGGGCGAAAGAGGGGCAACCCCAAACGGGATTGAAATGACGCAGTGCAGCCAAACCCACACTGTGGACGCTGTAAGGCCGAACCGACTACTCACACCCAGGACTACCATTAAGATTGGGACATGGAATGTTAGAACCATGTTCGAGGCAGGAAAAGCTCAACAGATTGCAAACGAAATGAGTAGATATAAAATCAGTCTACTTGGTATCAGCGAAACAAGATGGACCAAGTCCGGAAGGCTTAGGCTAGCATCTGGCCAAACGATACTTTATTCAGGCTATGAGGATGACCACGCAAGGCACATGCACGGAGTAGGCTTTATGCTCTCAGCGGAAACAGCCAAAACAATGATGGGATGGGAACCGGTTAATGCAAGATTGATTACTGCAAGATTCTATGGTACCGCTACTAACATCTCAATTGTGCAAGGATATGCTCCAACAAATGACGCAGAGCCTGAGGAGAAAGTGGAATTCTACGACACCCTGCAGAGCACCATTGATAAAATACCAAAGAAAGACCTTCTTATCATTATGGGAGATTTCAATGCAAAGATCGGCAGCGACAACACAGGAAGAGAGGGAGTTATGGGAAGGCATGGAGAGGGTGAAATAAATTTAAATGGGGAACTCTTCGTGGAAATGTGTGCGTTCAACTGTATGGTTATTGGTGGCTCCATCTTCCCACACAAACGCATACATAAAACAACCTGGATGTCCCCAGACCACAACACTGAAAATCAAATTGACCATATCTGCATTAGCAAGAGATTCAGGCGATCAGTGCACGACGTGAGAGTGTGCAGAGGAGCAGACGTGGCATCAGATCACCACCTAGTTGTGGCCACACTGAGGCTAAAGCTCAGGAAATACAACACCAGAAACCCCAAAGTAGCTCCAAGGTACAATATCAAGCTACTTCAAGATCCACCCTCTCTTAGAGCTTTCCAGATTGCACTAAACAACAGGTACCAGGTCCTAGCAGACCTAGCAGATGAAGAGGAACAGCAGAGCATAGAAGGTGTATGGAATGACCGGAAGCAGGCATGGACAGATACATCTAACGAGATCCTAGGTCTAAGGCGAAACCAGCACAAAGAATGGATCACCACAGAAACCTTAAGCAAAATTGAGAGCAGAAGGAAGCTAAAGGACAAGATCAGCAACAGCAGAACAAGGGCTGCTAGAAGGGAAGCGCAGAAACAGTACAACAAAGCCAACCAGGAAGTGCGAAGAGCTATCAAGCATGATAAAAGACAGTTTATTAACAATCTGGCAAAGGAAGCAGAAACAGCAGCAAATCAACACAGGATGAAAGACCTGTATGAACTGACAAGGAAGCTAGCAGGAAAGAAGAGCGCTGCACCAAAACCCATCAAGGACAAATACGGCAACATGCTCACCAAGCAGGAAGACCAACTGAAGAGATGGGGAGAATATTTTGAGGAATTATTGAATCGACCATCACCACAAGGCTCTATAGCCATCCCAGAAGCCGAGCTCATGTTGGATGTTAATACTGAAAAACCCAGCAAGGAAGAAATAGCAAAAGCAATACAGAAACAAAAGAATGGGAAAGCTCCAGGGCCAGATGGCATTCCAGCAGAAATTCTAAAAGCAGATCTAAACACCTCAACGCAGATGCTGTATGAGATCTTTGAGAAGGTTTGGGAGGAGGAAACTATTCCTGAGGATTGGAAAGAGGGCTATCTTGTAAAAGTCCCCAAAAAGGGCGACCTAGCAAACTGTAACAACTATAGAGGAATTACCATGCTATCTGTACCAGGAAAAATCCTCAGCCAAATAATCCTGCAAAGACTAATAGATGCCCTTGAGGAGATCTTAAGGGACCAACAAATGGGCTTTAGAAAGAACAGGTCTTGTACTGACCATATCGCAACCCTAAGAATTATAGCTGAGCAGTCGCTAGAATGGAACTCCTCACTATACATCACTTTCATAGACTTCGAAAAGGCCTTCGATAGTGTCGATCACAACACACTCTGGAAGATTCTCCGTCACTATGGAATCCCGGAGAAGTTTATTGCCATCATACAACAGTCCTACTTCAATTCCCAAATCAGAGTAATACACAATCGTGAACTAACACCGCCTTTCTCTGTAAAGACAGGAGTCCGACAAGGCTGCATCTTATCACCTATGCTATTCCTTTTGGTTATTGATTGGATAATGAAGACCACAACGGAAGGCTCCAGGACAGGATTACAATGGACTCTCCTCTCCCAACTCCACGATCTAGATTTTGCTGATGACATCGCTCTACTTTCCCACAACCACAGGCATGCGCAGGACAAAGTCCATTCACTGGCTACAACCGCAGAAATGGCAGGTCTCAACATCAAGAAAAGCAAGACCAAGACAATGCGCATAAACAGCACAAACCAAGCTCCAATTAAGCTAGACAACGACGACATAGAGAATGTCGCCTCCTTTACCTACCTAGGAAGCGTGATAGCTGTTGATGGAGGATCCGAACGAGACGTGTTGGTGAGGATTGGCAAAGCCAGAACAGCTTTCCTTCTACTCAGACCCGTGTGGAGATCAAAGGAAATATCCCTGAGGACCAAATTAAGGATCTTTAACACAAATGTTAAAACAGTCCTGATGTATGGAGCTGAAACTTGGAGAGTAACAAAGAACATCACAGATAAAACCCAAGCCTTCGTTAACCGCTGCCTACGCTACATCCTTGGTGTAAGATGGCCAAACACTATCAGCAACGAAGATCTATGGGCAAAAACCCAGGAAGACAGGATGAAGGTCCAAATCAGAAGAAAGAAATGGAAATGGATTGGCCACACGCTAAGAAAACCACACAACAGCGTAACTAAACAGGCACTTTTCTGGAACCCCCAAGGAAAGAGAAACCGTGGGAGGCCGAAAAACAACTGGAGAAGATCAGCCGAACAAGAACTGCGGCAAATAGGTCTACGATGGACCCAAATTGAACACCAAGCCCAGGACAGAGAACAGTGGAAGAAAACTGTAAACGAGCTATGCTCCTCATAGGAGCCAAGGCTATATATATGTGTGAAAATAAAAGAAGTATTTTCTGATTTATTTAAACTTAGAAATGCCGTTAATTTAAAAAAGAACCCCCTCCAAAAAAATGGAAATTCCTGAGGGGTGGGGGGGTCCCCAAATGACCCTCTGGAAGGGAAATTCCAAGGGGGTGGGGGGTAAAAACTAAAGAACCATCTGTGGGGGGTATGGATATTTTCTGGAACCACCCAATCAGTCAAAACAAAAGGTCTGTTAGCCTATTCAACTCTACTGCATCTTACTGTTTACCACAGTATTTTATGTCGTGGCAAACCTAGGTAAAACCTCGGTAAAATTTTGGCACACCGCGTCATTGTGGAGGTGAGAAAGCAGTGTTAATCTGCGAATTGGCTGCGGCAAAACCTCGGTAAAAGTGTAAATAGTTTCAGGCAGTACTGTAGCTATTATTCTATGCAAAAGTCTAAAATAGAATTCTCTCATGTTGTTAACCTTGCAAATGGTTTTCATGTCCCCAAAATATGACTCTAAAAGGATGTAATCTACTTGTATATCTTGAACCCATTTTGCACTCACTTTGAGTTGGATTTGTCCTTGTTCATTAGTAGTTTAAAAAAGTCTTTATTTTTCATTTTAACCCATTGACTCCTGGAACTTTTTGCCAAAAATGCATTTTTTGGACATTTTGGTGGTTTTGAAGCTGGATCTCGGCCAAATTAGCTTTAATGTGGTCGAAAATGCATTTGTAACATGACAGCTAGCTCTTCTTGCCCTAAAATCACGTTTTACAAACTTTGGGCTCAGGCATGCGCAGAAATCAAAATTTTGAGATAGTTTTTGGATGAGAAGGTGACCTACGTCTTAAGGCTTTTCGATTTTTGAATTTTTTTTCCTTCCCTTTTTCTTTTTTTCTTTTCTTTTTGCTGCAGGGATTGACCTTTTACTGGGCTTGCTTGCGGTTAAAAAACGTCTAAGAAAGAGTCATCAAGGCGACCAAGTTTTACCATGGAGCAGCTAGGTGTAGGGCAGGAAATTTTGCTCTGAGTTTTTCACTCATCTTTTTGAGCATTTTTGTGCATATCTCAGGCTCCATAAGGCCGATCGATCACTCTGATCTAGGCATCATTGGAAAGATCTTTTCCTCCAGCAAAAGTTGAGTATAGATGATTCCACTTTTGGTCAAAAGTGATGACGTCAGAAGTGGAAGAAAGGCCAAGGTTGGTCACGGGCAGTTGCGGGGGACACAGGAGTCAATAGGAGGTCTACACAGATTTCTGATGAAAGTGGGAAAACATTTTTTGACAGGAAGTCTGTTTTTTTCTAAAGTGATTACTTTTGCACTTTCTATGAATTTTTTTTGGAATTGCTGAAATGACTTGAAAATAGGTCAGAAAATTGCAACTTAGAAGATATTTTTCTGTAAATTTTGCGTACAACATAACTTTACCATCTGTGTCAAAGCAATTTTTGTAGAAGATAGAGCATCCATCCACCAATATATCTTTGTTATTAAACAAAAAAAATTCTTGATGGGAAAAGAAACTCATAGTAGGATGTCTTAACTTCCAGGTCGTGCTGAAGGATTTCTTTGTGGAACTGGGGTAAATTGATCCTCGCAAGAAACTTTTAATCGTAGTTACACCTTAACAACAAAATTAGTCCTCCAAATTTGTCCAATAGGTAGTTGGGAATGGCCTTCCAGGTGTCCACAAAATTTTCCTCTTCCAATAAAAGTATAGGGAGCTGCTCACGTACAATTATGACAGCGACAGAGAAAAGTGAAATCAACAGCGACATTCGCGTTTCAAAAATTAGACAGCGACTTGTAGTGCATTCCAGCAGAAAAAATTGCATTTTACAACAAAGTTAAACTTTCCGTGAGTAATAATAGTCTACTGTGTGTCTTAGGAGGTCACCGCATTTTGGTGATGACCCTCTAAAGACCACTAAATGACCTTGAGGATACGTAAGCTTCACGTGCCCGCTTGAGTTTCTTGCCTGTTTTACTGTTTACACGAACGTCTTTTCTCACCCAACACGGCTGAGCAGCCTTTTCTAGCTATGCCAAAACACCGGAAGGAAAAGGAGAGAAAGGAGAAGAAAAAGCGGGAGAAGTCTGGCAAATCAGGTAGGGAGAAGTAAAATTTTTGACCTCTACTTGACACATCTTTGAGAGTGATCAGAACCACAAGGACCAGCAGGTTCAAGGGTCTTCAGGGCTTTTAGATTGCCCAAGGTAAGGCCAGGAAATTAAATGCCAAAACCTTTAGGGAATTCTGTGTTCTGTTGAATCCAAGGGTACCATATTTCCTCGAATAATAGCCGGGGCGATTTTTTTTATTTTTGTACCAAAAAGGGGTGAGTATTAAAGGGAAGGCAATTATTTAAGGGAGGCTATTATTTCAAATATTTCTCACAGGAGGTTGTGCCCTAAATTTCTTAAACTCATCAATTATTCATGCAGCTCTTACCCAACCAGAGCATCTTATTCTGATCAGGTGGGTGAGTTTAGCAACCCAATGAGAAACAAGTTGAAAACACGGCCATGTTTAAAAACCCGTGTTTGAAAGGATTTCAAACACGGATGCAAATTTTCTTAATCTGTATATTGATAAAGCAACAAAAACACGTGGCGATAAACAACTTAATTTAATCACATTTTGCAAAACAAACTTTAAACCTAAGTTATTTACTGCTGACGTGGAATGTAACAGTACAGTTATTAAACTACCCAAAACAGAAAACGCCATTCTTTTTCTAAATTTCAATTCTCGCTCAATGGTGGCGACCTCGTGTTTTGGTTCACTTTCAACCTTGCTGTACAATTCCAACCTAAAATGGCACTGACGTTTGAAATTGTATCAGACTAAATGCACATGTTACCTCAGAATAACGCTGGCCACACACTTTTCCTCTTCTTTGCTAGTCTTAGAGGTCTAAATCTGCACTCTGCCATTTGCTTTGCGAAGCAACTTGTTCACTCAGAACTGACAAACAGCTAGGTAACAATGTGACATCAGTTGATGAATATTCAACAATTGTCACAGTGCAGCCACTTATGTCCAGGTTTGACCCTAATTAGATACACAGGGAATTTTGACATCTAACACGAAGTGTCCCTTTAAGTCTAAGCCTTTGCTACGTATTTCTAACAATAAGGTTAGGGTAAAGGTTAGTGTTATTTTTATCTTAGGGTAAATGCAGCTGTTAATCCTTACTTGAGGAGCAGCATTTGGGGGACACTTTGTGACATTAATTGTGACATTAATTGTCTGAGAATAGAAGAATAGAAGAGTAAGGGGACACTTTGTGACGCTTACTGAAATTTGCGTCCATCTAATTAGGGTCAAACCTGGACATATCTCAGTGCAGCAATTAGGTGATAGGATCATGCACATAAAATTATCACGTCTCAAATATGGTAGTTAAATTGAGAAAACTTATTCAAATGATAATTTCAACTAATTTTCTTTGTTGGGATTAATTTCAAAAACTCGTGCTTCGGGTTTCATCAGGTTTCCAAACTCGAAAACAATTAAACCACTCTGCCTGTGGCCTCGTGTTTCAAATGTTTCTCGCGTTTGGAAACCTGATGAAACCCTGGCACTCATTTTGAAATATTACATACATATTTTATTACACCTTTTGTTACGTAGTATCGCTTAGTATTTTTACGAGTTGTGCTGTATTTTGACGAGCTCACAGAGCGAGTCAAAATACAAACAACGAGTAAAAATTCTCAGCAATACTACACAACAAAACGTCTAATAAGAGATTTATTATCCAACACGCCAAATTTTTATGTCCGTGTGGGTGAATTTCGCAGATATTTATTTACGGGAAATGAGTGACAGAAGTATGCGAAGCGGAACGGAACTGGCACTGGAAATCCAGCTAACTGATTGATCGACAGCAAACAAACCTGTCTAGCCAGTCTAACTGGTCCTCACACGGGGACAAAGCAATGACCGGGTCAGAACTTCATGGTAGCCCACATATCCATATATGGATAAGACATTCCATATATGGATATATATGGATAAGACAATATGGGAGTGTGCTATATGTGGGCTAGCATGAAGTTCTTGCCAACGACCGGAAATACATCTGTTTGACGCAGTCAGGCAAGTTAAAATGCAAGGGAACTGGGATCGAATCAACAAAAGCACATGGTCTTACGAGCGATTTGCGTTGACTCGAAATGTTCATCAACGTGGAAACGTTCATAACAAACCATCAAACATTTGAAATTTTTGCTTTTGCGGACATCAGCCATGTAACTTCAGATATGTTGGTTTTTCCATGGAACAAACAGAGGTTGCTGACCTTACGAGAATGGTAAGTCGCTCACAAATCTGTTCAGTGTGTTCAGTACGTCGCACCGTTTCTCAACTTGAGCCAAGCCAGCGAAATGCTTAAAACTCTTTTGCAAATAGCATTTCTACCCTTTACATGTTAGCTGTGTGACTTATTTTCACATCCAAAAGTTGAAAATTACCACTCGTAAGTTATCAGCTTCAATTGAAAGCACAGTCCTGGATGAAAAACAAAGATATTATTTCATGTAAGTTACATAACCAGTCTATCACATAGAGGAGTTACCTGAACGCTGCTAAACTATTGTTGAGTATTATAGCGAAATTCTGCGTCTTGGCTAGCAAAATAACTCAAATTGTCGTGGAGACAACGAAAGTTCTTGGATATATCGCTCTTTGTTCCAGCGAAAATGCATTTGAAACGCCGTGAAGTTACGTGCGAACTTTTACACGAACTTTCGCACGAAAGTTCGGGGGAACAAAGGACGAAATTCGCGCATTTCGCTTGCATTACTTTTGCACAATACTGTAGCTGTAAAAAGAGCTGTTACAAATTATGGAGATGGTAATCAATCCTGCATTTAACACTGCCACAATGTACAGGGCAGGTGTTAATAATGCAAAAAGAATTACCACTACCAGTAGTGATTGTAAACCATTTTTTTTTCTCCCTCATCCATTGCTGAACAGTCAAAATCCTCATACATGATCTTCATTCTTATCAGCTTGTCAGGGATGCTATAGGCTTTCATGATTCTCCACAATCCTTTGCAGTGTACAGAGTTCAATGCTTTTTCAAAGTCAACAAAGTGTGCATATAATGTCGCCTGCTACTCGTTGACCTGTTTTATGATGTTATGGAGGATCAATATTTGATCTGCTGTACTATTGTTCTTTGGAAATTCAGCTTTTTCCTTTCTAACTAAGTACATGGTCTACTGCATTTTGTATTCTCTTGATGATGATTCCCCCATTACTTTGCTGGCCACAGGTAACAATGTGACGCCACGCCTGAGTTCTTGTGCTCTCTCAGATCTCCTCTTTTTGGTATTTTCACTATCAAGCCTTTCTTTCATTGGTCCGGTACTTTCTCCTCATGCCATACCTCATTAAACAGTCTCATCAACTCCTTTCCTGCCACATCACCATCTGCTTTGTACAGCTCTGCAGGGATATGGTTGATTCCAGGTGTTCTTCCAGTCTTTGTCTTCAATGCCTGTCTCACTTCTGCTTCCTTTATCTCTGTTGTATCCATCTTGCTAATTTTGTCTGACTCATTTGCTTCATTTTCTTTGATAGGGTTTTGTCGGGACTCCCTAACCAATATCCCTTCAAAGTGTTCTGCCCATTTTTCAAGTCTGGCATTCTTGTCTTTATTGTCTCACCCCTCTTGTTCTTAACTGTTGCAACTTGATGCCACCTCTTGTGTTTTTTTTGGCTGTTCGGTACAGTTCTTTGGTTCTTCCATTCTTTGCATATGTATCTGTTTCACTTTCCATTTGTTCTAGCCAACCCCTTTTGTCCTCTCTTGCTCTGCTTTTAGCCTCTCTGTCTTTCATTATCTACTCTAGTCATCACTTGTTTTTCTCCTCTTGGATTTTTTCCTGTGTATTTTGTCATGCATCATCTGCCATTGGTCTATTGCTTTCCAGGTTTGTTACCTTAACCATTGCTTGTTTTTCATCTTCACTCGACCTGGTACTTTACCTGCAGTTTCTGTGTACACCTCTTTCCATTTTTATGTAGTCCTCATTGATATTTTCCTCAACCTCTAACGCTGCAAATCTGTTGCTCAGTTCAACGCTGAATTTTGATTTGAACATTTTGCTTTCATGCTGTTGTGTGTCAAATCTTCCATTGCGCTATCTGGGTTTACATGAAGTCACTGGCTACATCTGCACCACGGTACTCTTGTGTCTTCTACAGATCTCTCCATTCTTTACGGATCATCAGGTTGATTTGATTTTGTGTTCCTCCGTCAGGTGACACCGAAGTTGCTTTATGAGTTCAGTGTGGAAAACATGTTGCTATGATGACAAGGCGATTCATTGAGCAGAAATCACATTATCGTTCACCATAATCATGAATGCTACTGGCCGCCAGTCCATGTTTCCCCATTGTCTCCTCTGTGTCTTTGTCTCCAACATATGAAGCAACAGGTGATGAGAAGGACAATTTATACAATCACCTCCAGGTAGCTTTTGATACATGCAACAGACATGGCATGGTCATTGTTCTAGGAGACTTGAACAGAAAAGATGGTGACAATTGTGTGTCCGGCTGTTTCTCTGTCCACGACCACAGCTTGGCCATTTCTATTTAGTTCTGGAAAGTTATATAGTTTTGCCCATCTTCTGGGTTTCTTAGGGTAGGTAATTGGCCTACCACCCAACCCCCATGACCTGGAGGGCCACTTGATTTCTGTCAGGGTTTTCTTTCCCTTGGGGTATTTGTCTTTATATGGCTCAGCCAGTGCTGCTTTGGTCTGGGACCTCACTGCGCAGACCAATCCAGCATGGTTAGGCCTGCCAGGAGCACGAGGCTCCTGCCAGCCTGGCCATGTAGGTCATAAGGTCACACAAGCTTCCCCACCATGGCAAGGCACACCACCACAGGGGGGATGATTGAAGAGTGCATTGATATTATTAGTGTTATGAAGTCTTATTAGTTTGCTTTTAATAGAGGCACTGATAAATTGTCAATGGAAGTGGTAATTTATGCCAATTTATGGCATGTTGTCAGGATGTTCTTGCAGAAAAGCCACACGCCCAATGTTTACAAAATTTTTGAGTAAAAAGGTGCAGCTTATCCACCGCTGTTTACGGTATCTCTTTTGCCACCGTTGTGGGTGCATCGCCACAAGGTCTACCACTAGCCCAAAATGATATGACAAAAAACAATTCATGGGTTTCCTTTTCTTTCCCATGTAACTATGGGGCTGTGATTGGCTTTGGCCTGCTGGGGCTCTGCTATAAATTTAAAAGCCTAGTCACTGTGATGAGAAACATAAATTATGTTAAGAGAGGAATATAAATTTGCCCTAGTTGTCTTCATATTTTTGAGGCAGTCGTGTTACTGGTGGCTGTATGTTACCACCTCCATGTACATCAGCCATTTTATCGAAAACTAATGCCCTTAACTGGATTGGAGTACCCAGGAATAATAGTGACTTGGATGTGCTTTTGGGGGTTTGAAACTAGCATCCTGAGGACAGTTTAGTTACCAAATGCATGTTGTTTGTATACTTTGCTTATGGTTCTTCTGTTTTATATTATGTACCCTTTTGATAGGTCAGTACTCGAGAAGATGTAAATGATCTCCTTCAATTGGATAAGTATGTGGACTTAGTTATTCCACGGGGTTCTAGTGAGATGATTGAGCGTATTCAGTCAGAGAGTAAAGGAATTCCTGTGCTCGGACATGCTGAGGGTATTTGCCATGTGTATGTAGATAAAGATGCTGACCTTGAAATGGCAGTAAACATCGGTAAAGTATCTGTTTTATATCTTATCTAAATATTGTAATTTAAAGTGATTCCATTGACATAGGATTATCTAAAATTTTTTAAAACTCTGTCCACTATGAAATTGTTTTATGGCTATTAGAAAAATACATAGAAAATGGTGCTCACCGTCCTCTTTTTTGCACAGATTTGGGGGCCTTAAAAAAATAACTATTCTACTTAATTTGATATTTCTTAGTTTTTCATTTAGAAATAATTTTTATATTTTATACTGTTTGTGAAGCACATTAAACACTTAAATGAATTTTGCATTAAACAAGTAATTGTGTAAAATTATTATTATTGACTTGCAAAGTTTCCTTACAGACCCAAGTAACTGCAGCCTGCGTAAGAGGCATTAAAAGGGAGAGGGGGAGAGGGAGGCAAAGTGCAGATGAAAGGAGGGGGACTGGGAGAAAGGAAGAACGCCTGATATAAGAACCCCCTTGTGCTCATTTCGGCGTCTGCTGGTGAATGTAAAATTCCCATTGACTAATACTCTCTGAGTAACTTATTAAGAGGGAATGTCCACTAGGACCGAGCCAGTCGTGGCACATGATGAAAAATCAAAATTTTTCATATTCTTCCCAGAGATAGCCTATGGTAAGCCTAGAAACGTGGTGTGATTTTTTTCTTGAAATATTTTTTTAAACCCGCTAAAAAATCAAAAATCCGTTGTGGTCCCACATCTGGTCAAAAACACGCAAAATTCAGTGACTAATACCTTGTCATAAACTTCGCTCTGGTTAATCGCCATCAAAATAATGATCCAGTTTGAGCCTGGAAATTTATTTTTGAGGAGTTTACAAGTCTTTTGAGGCCAATTATACTTCTGTGGGTTAATTTGCAAGGCGACGACGAGCCGCTTAAAATCACCAAAATTCACTTCCTAAAAATTCTTAATTATGCACACTTTTTCAATCGGCAAATTCGCTACCCGGTAAAACACCAAAACACCTAAGATTGTGGCGTTTCAAAAGACAAAACGTCAGTGTAAAAGCTGGTATAAAAATTATTTTCGGGCTCTACATCAGCGCTGAGTACTAACGCTGTCAAAATCGTGATAATCACAACACTAACCTGCTAGAAAACGAAAACAATAGGCAAGTGCCAGTGTGACCATATAATAAAAAGGAACCTGAAAATGTCTTCTTGAATTTGATTTCCTTGGTATTTGGACTTAACTATGGTAGAAAAGTCATGTTTAGCTCACCTTCTGTAATTACATTCAAGTATTAGTGCTGGCGTATTCAGAATCCTACAAGATAACCATTGCGATGAGTGGAGTTCGACAAAGTTCATCCTCCTCACTGACATTCAATCAATGCCTCCAAGATAATCCACCCCATTCCTAACCCCCATTCCTAAACAACAATCCATAAAAGTAGTGAAGCCTTCCAGCGTCAGTCCCTTGCTTGTTAAAACGAAATACTCGTGCTGTTCCAATCCTTGTGCATGTTGCATGCTGAAATGGTAATTTTAGCGTCCGAATTGGATCTAATTTGTCTGTCACGCAATAGTCACTTGAAAGGATTTTTGTTACGCATTGCCAAAAATGGTTAAAAAGAATGATAAATAGAAAGATTCAATGAGACGTTCAAAGCAAAAAAAAAATATATTAAAGCCAAAAGGATCCAAATGTGACCCATAAGATATGGCGCGGAAATTTCCCGGCAGAGAAACTGTGTATTTATGTGTTCTGGGCTCGGAAGGGGGTTGGGATTACTCCACTATATGGGCTATCAGAGGTATGGGTGGTCGCAAAGGGTATGGCTTTTGGGCTGTTTATGTCTAAAAAAGGTGTAAATTCTATACACATTGGACTGAAATAGGGTGTGTTTTTCACCCTGGCTTGGCACTAGGCATTTTGTTTACAATCATGACTCAATCAGTTTAAGGTCTGGGTCAGGAGTTTAAAGTAGAAATATGGTTGGACAGGTATATTTTGTTTTACCAAGCTGAACTTTTCCCTGATTATAAATCTCGGCGTCCTGACTTTCCGTAACATACTACTTTGACCACGTAACATGTCACGTGATTATTTTGTTAAAATTTGGTAAATCGGCGAATTGGCGGCGAATTTTAAGTCTATTGATCAATAAATGAGCGTTTTTGCTGCAAATTGAAATTATCTACCTTGCTACGTCTGGAATGATCTTCCTTGATTTCGATTTTAGAAGATATAAATGATAAAAAGTCGGTTTTAATTAAAAAAGACGACCTTTTACCCTATTTCTATTTTTTTCTGTGAGAAGAGGGACGTTCATTCCAAACGTGAGAGGATGAAAGTAATTGACCTGCGTCTAAACCGCGTTATTGCAAGATGATATTACTAAAAACCTCTACCAATTTCTCAAATAATGGCTTTTTTGCGCTTAACGTCACGTGGTATGTCACGTGACCCCTCAGAAGTACTAATTCTACTTTAAAATGTTCACGACGTTGCCAAAAATGCAAAACTGGATGTGCTGATTAGAATTTGACAAAAAAGGTTACACGAGCCATTCTTGAGATACAAGCCCATAAATCTGAAATAAAGGGTGTTTGAAATGGGTTATTCTTTTGTAATAGTAATCGTTAACGTCACAAACTTGCTTGGGAGGGGGGTGGCCACATGCCGGATCGAGCGGTCCGGGTTTGAGCTCTGGCCTGGGGCCGCCTTGCGTTGTGTTCTTGGGCAGGTCATTTTACTCTCACAGTGCCTCTCTCCACCCAGGTGTATAAATGGGTACCGGCAAACTTAATGTTGGGGGTAACCCCGCGATAGCCTGGCATCCAATCCAGAGGGGAGTAGAAATACCCCCAGTCGCTTCATGCTGCAGAAACCGGGATAAACTCCGGCCTGATGAGCCACTAGGCTTGTATTTAGAGTGAACTCTATTTTACAACTAGAAACTAATCTTTATCCATCAAAAGAGAAATTCTGAAAAATCTTAAATGTGCAAACCGTTATGAGCTGCTGCGTACATAAGTACAATGCGAAAACAAACCATGCCTCTGTGGGATTCATCTCGTCATAGAGATAAAATATTCTCAAAAAGCTGAAAGACTAAGTTCACGCCATGAAATGTCTCCATCTTCCAAATACCGTATTTATTCGCCTATAAGCCGATCTTGGCTATAAGCCGAGACCCTAAAACTGTTTTTACATCAGAAGCTGTTAGATTTTCCTGAAAAATGAACGTAAAACACTCGGCTATAAGCCGAGGACCAATAATTGCAAAGTACTCTACACATGTCATTAAGAGACACAAATTAATGTCAACCGAAAACAAAAGAAGCTTCCCTCTCGGTAAACATACAACCACTTAATTGAAAGCAACGACAAATCCCAGATGCCAGTAAGTTGAATTTAATGTGATCCGGCTTTACATGTTTGAAGTAAATAAATAGAACCATGTGTGACATGACAAAACATTCACCTGAGTCTAGTCTTGAATCCTATCCCTCTCTTTCAAAGTTGTCGTAATCAATCATGCCAAAAGATTGTTGTTCTTCGTAAATGAAACAAGGTAAATGGATAAACATTTTATGTTTTTTTGTACACTCAGTACATGACAATTTGTTCAGTTTTCTCACTTCTCGCGTGGCGCATGACACAAAGCACATAATCGATTGGCTTTACACCGCTAGGTTAAAAAATTAAGGCCATGTTCTGAGAGAAATGCACGAGTAGTTTTAGCATATGGATTACATCACATCAGTCATTTTTTTTTCTGTTTGAAATCATTGCATGGTTTTTTTTTTTTGCAGAACTCCGACACTGAACCGTAAGACCACAAAATAACGTAAAAGAGTGGCTGTATGGAAATGTAAACAAACAATTTCTAGCACAAAGTGTGATTAGCATTGAGAAACTAACCACTGCAATGGAAAATGAATTTGTTTAAAACGAATAAGTACCAGTTTTGTTTTCCATGTTAAAATCATTGAAGAGGAAACTTCTGTGCACATAATGTTGTAGACGGGGTAAAAATCAAACGTTATTGCAGCTCTATAGCCGCTAGTCCATTGTCACAGTTTGACTATGATTGAATTGCGCGATATCTTTTCGTTAGACAACCATTCAATTTGAGCAGTTTTCATGCGATTTCTGGCCTTGCGATATATTTTACGGTTCACGTTCGGATTTTTTAAAGTTTTCCGTATCGCTAACAGCGTGAAGGGTCGCAGAGGTATGTTGTCATAGCTTTCAAATAAAAATTGTTTGCTTTGAACGTCTTACTAAATCTCTTGATTCAGTTTTTGGTAATGCGTGACAAAATCCCATCAATTGACCATTACGTGACATAGAAATGAAGTCTGACATCAAACGCCATATTTACATTTCGACAAGAAGAGAACATAAGGTTTTCTCTTTACAAGCAAGAGACTGACGCTAGAAGGCTTCACTACTTTTATGGATTGCTGTTTTAGAACAAGGGACAGAAATGTGCTGGATTTTCTCGGATTCATTGGTTGAATGTCAATGAGAAAATGATGTACTTCCCCGATGGTTATTGTGCTTGTAGGATTCTGAATATGCCAGTACTTAAATGTAATGTTTCACAGAAGGTAAGCTTAAACATGACTTTTCTGCCATAGTTTAAGTCCAAATACCGAGGAAATCCAATACAAGAAGACATTTTCAGGTTCCTTTTGATTATCGAATCCCAGACGCTTGCCTATTGTTTTTGTTTCTAGCAGGTTAGTGTTGTGATTATCACGATTTTGACAGCGTTAGTACTCAGCGCTGATGTAAAGCCCAAAAATAATTTTTATACCAGCTTTTACACTGACATTTCTTATTTCGAAATGTCAAAATCTTAGGTATTTCGGTGTTTTACCGGGTAGCGAATTTGCCGATTGAAAAAGTGTGCATAATTAAGAATTTTTAGGAAGTGAATTTTGGTGATTTTAAGCGGCTCTCTGTGACCTTGAAAATTAACCCACAGAGGTATAATTGGCCTCAAACAACTTGTAAACTCCTCAAAAATAAATTTCCAGGCTCAAACTGGAGTATTATTTAGATGGGGATTAAAAAGAGCGAAGTTCATGATAAGGTATTAGTCACTGAATTTTGCGTGTTTTTGACCAGACGTGGGACCACAACAGATTTTTGATTTTTTAGCGGGTTTAAAAATATATTTCAAGAAAAAAATCACACCACGTTTCTAGGCTTACCATAGGCTATCTCTGGGAAGAATATGAAAAATTTTGATTTTTCATCATGTGCCACATATTTTTGATGTGGCTCGGTCCTAGTGGACATTCCCTCTTAATTGTTAGTTGCGCAATCTCTTCAAACACAACCAATAATAGTCGTGGACGAAGATGTATTAGTAAGAGATTTATATCTCACTGTTGTGAGGATATTTATGTTAAATTTAGGTTGAAACCAGAGCAACAATTGGTTATGACAGCTCTTTTAGGTGGACGTGATGATGCAGCCATAACGCTACTAGAAAAAAGACCTGAAAAATTTTCATACTTTGAATGGGATTCGAAGCTACAACGTATGTGTTACTGGTGCAATGCTCTGCCAACTGAGCCATCAAAACCACATGGAAATGTCACACATGTTTGAATCCTACCTACGAGCCCCTTAATGGGAATTGAATGCATTTACACTTGACTGTTTCAAACAGAAAAACTTGAGTAATACATCTATATTTTCACTAAATCCATTTGAAATAGTACATGACATTACAAACAGATGTCTTGGTTGAGAACACACTGGTAGACTGCAAGCACTCTCTCTTTTTGCTTGAAAATCTGTGGGGAAGAATGCAGAGAAGAATGCAAGTGAATGCAGTGGGTCATGAGGGTCGAGCATGATATGCAAAGCCACGAGCCATCTATGCTTCTCGCCACTCACATTCACACTTGGTTTGCTTTCTTCATTGCATTGTTCCCAATGGATTTTCGAACAATAGAGAGACTACTTGCAGTCTATTAAGGACATCAAGATCAACAATGCTTAGCAGCTCTCATGGAGTCTCTTGTGGAGAACCTCTAGCAGAACTGTAGCACCCATTATTCTCAGTCAGCAATCGATAATTCCAACCATAGCGCTTGGCATTCTCAATCACCATTTGAACTCGAGACTCTGGAAGAACAACATTGCAGTTGTCATCCATCTCTATCACACTTGATTCAAAGTCAATGCCATAAGATTCTGGTTCATTTTACCCTATGGCTCAAGACCAACCCATTAATTTGAACATTTCAATAGTGCATGGTTAAGTGCTTATGTTAGTGCTGCATGTGTTGTGGCTCTGTAAATTTATGCTATGCAGATTGTACAGTGGTGGGGCATGTCATCCACATGTACATTTAAAGGGCATATGACATGAAAAATAATTTGTTTTTATTTGATACACCTTTCAAAATACAGATTAATGGCATTTTTCTTTTTGAAATATCTTTTTTCATTTTAGAGATGTTGACGTTTTTCTATTATACAAATTAGATCAGTGATGACGTCATATTATTTGCAACTAAAAATGGTAAAATACTGAATAAACAATATTTCAAGAAATATCAAAGCAGTGTTTTTGAAACTTGGCACCATAAATGTGCATCTCAAAAAAAAACAAAATGACACCCTTAAATGCTGTTGCCACAGCAACTCTTTTGGCACCAGTCTCTTTCTGTCCAAAAAACAAATATCCCCATTTGTAACCCCTGAAGTGAGATTCCCATATTGTCTTAACTCCCATCAATAGATTGTGTGGGGTAGATGGTTCTTGGTTTAAGAAAAAAACTAGGAATTTTAGTTTTTATTAAGACAGCACCAGTGGCCAAAGTGTTGTCATGGCAACAGCATTAAGGGTGTCATTTTGTTTGTTTTGTGATGCACATTTATGGTGCCAAGTTTCAAGAACACTGCTTCAATATTTCCAGAGATACTGTTTATTCAGTATTTTACCACTTTTCAGTTGCAAACAGTATGACATCATCATTGATCTAATTTGCATAATAGAAAAATGTCAATATTTCTAAACGAAAAAGATATTTAAAAAAGAAAAACGCCATTCTTTTGTATTTTGAAAGGCCTTTCAAATAAACAGAAAATAAATATTTTTCATGTTATATGCACTTTAAAGGGGCATTGCCACGCTATTTGGCAACTTTATAAAAACTATTTATTTAAAGACTATTTAAAGATACCGAAACTGTTTCCTGTCGCCTATTGCTTCGGATGGCATGGATGGAAATGGATTGAAACTTGAAAAAATTGGCCAATTTTTTTCAAGTTTTGATGCTATATGTTCCAAAAATCCTCAAGAAATTCGTTGTGGCTAGCCCTCTCTGATAACATTCATTTGATATCTTCATTGTAGCTTTACAGAAGCATTTTGTTTACGATTAAAGCCTCAAAGTAATGATTTTAGCACAGAATTGACCTAAAAAGGCAAAATCCGTGTGACACTGCTCCTTTAAGGCTATGAAATTACTATTTTTAAGTTTTGTTATCTCAATATCAGTGCTATATCAAATGCTATGTAAATTGTATTTAAAGCATCTGCAAGCACTATGCAAAAGTTATGTTATCCCTATTTTAATGCTTTCCCACTAATATTCAAAACCTTGTTCAAGCCTATTTATTTTCTAAGTTATTGCTATGTCAGTGCTATATCACTTGCCCATGAGCAATTAAACCCTATATATTTTGTCTCATATCAGATGCTATGTGAACTGCATTTGAAACAGGCACTATGTTAAAGTTTTGTTATCCCTATTTACACTACTATCAAAACCTTGCCTATTTATTTCCATTGCTATCCCTATGCCAGTGCTATGTAATTGTCTTAAGCCCATCTTTCAAACTTCTATACACTATTTAGAGACTAGGTGATTCGTATTTGAAGCCTATGCAAACCCTGTGCCAACGCTAATTAAATTTTGGAACATAATTGTATTCAAAACTACATAGTTTTTTTTAATATACTATGTAAAGGTTCCATTTGACTAGCAGAAACATATTGTTTCCCTCCAAAATAAATAGATGAGACATATACGTAGCATACAGTGTAAATAAGGCCTCTATGTGAACCATATGTACATTTTACATACTCTTTAAATAGCCTTATGACATAGGATTTGTATAGATTATTTAAGCAATAGACCACAAGTTTCTATGGGTTATAAGCTGATAAACCAAGCGGGATGTTGGTAGAAAACGAGAAGAATTTGTAAACCACGAGCTGCAGGCGAGTGGTTTACGACTTCTTCAAGTGTTCTACCAACATCCCAAGTGGTTTATCAGCCTACAACTCATAGAAAACTTGTGGTCTATTGCTTTTATATAATAATTCAGAAGACGCACGATTTTTCTGTGGGTTTACCGGCACAATAACCCACAGCTGATTGACATTACACCATGGCTTTGGCTGACTCAAAGTTTGACGATTTTTGTTTGCAGTGTATTCAATTAACCTGTAAATAACCCACAGAAACTTGTGGTCTATTGCTTAAATAACTCATAGAAAACTTGTGGTCTATTGCAAGTTGATTTTTCAATCACGGTAGACGTTCTGGATCGTCAATCTCTGGATGATCATTTTCAAACACCAATCTTATTTTCGACCATAGTAATCGTGACCGATTGTCAGTTTTGATATTCAATCACTTCTTGGATCATAGCAATCATCATTCTTAATCAGCAATCGATGATCTCAACTATAGCGATCAACATTCTCAATCACCAATCGATAATCTCAATCACAGCGGTCGACATTTTCAATCACCAATTAATAAACTCAACCATAGCGATCAATTTCTTGATCACCAGCCGTGAACTCATACCACCTTTGACTTACATAGCCTTTCATATTAGCTGCTTGACAACTTGGTTATTTCTAGGACAAGAACAATTGTCTTAAGTTCATTGTACACTTTTTCAATGGTGAAGGTGCCTTCATCTGTGATGTTATTCACCAGGTCAGTTCCCATCAAAATCATTTGCTTTGTGTGCAATTCACGAAGAAAGAATTAAGTGAAAACCATTTGCAAATTTTTTCAGTTTGTTAATTTAAGGCTCAATTAAGTTGCATTGTTTGCAGAATACTACTGTCCTTTGAACTTTGACAAAGGGTTCAACTTCCTCAGAAGTTTGCGTATTCTGTTGTTCCACAGTTCGCCGTATGTCCTTTTGATTTGGACGACAAACCGCTCCATCAACTAGGATCTCATTCCATCAAGGAGCAACTTCTCTGAGGCATTCAGCTGGTCTCCAAGTTCCTGAAGGTGAACGAACGTGGATAGTTTCACCACTCCTTACTGGAGAAATGGTGCGCTTGCCACAATTGAAGTACCTGCGCTGACGCTGTTTCCGAGCACATAGTTTAGCAGTGTCGTTGACAAGGCTAAATTCAGGTGTAGGAAGAGTTCTGGAAGTTGGCAGTAAAGTCTTACAGCGGCGGCCCCGAAGACATTGTGTGGGGCTCGTATCCATGCCCTCACTCGGAGTATTACGCCAATCCAGGAGAGCATGGAACTCACTGACACCAGCGGCTTGACACTTCATGAACAGACGTTCAACAGTACGAACGGCATTCTCGGCCTTACCATTACTTCGCGGGTAACTGGGACTCAAAGTAACATGCTGAAAGTTCCATTGGTCTACAAACTTCACGAAATCAGAGGCAAAGCAAGGCCCATTATCAGTGACCAGCGTATCTGGCGCTCCAAATCGGCTAAAGGTGGCCATTAGACTTCTGATCACCGACTTGGAGGTTTCAGGTGAAAGGGAATCAACCTCTATGAAGTTACTGAAATAGTTGACAGCAACCAGCAGAGCTCAGCCTGAGTGAAAACAGATGTCAGCAGCAACCTTGGCGCAAGGACGAGGCGGAACTTTGTGTTGAAGTAATGGTTCCTGAATTTGCGAGTCACGATGTGTGAGGCAAATGTCACACTGACCTACAAAGTCCTTCATTTGGGCACTCATTCCGGGCCAGAACATGCAATCACAAAGTCGGCGAAGGCATCCTCAGACCAATGTGACTCGAGTGAGCTGGGGACATAAACTCCTTGCTGAGGGTACTGGGGACTAACAGGCAAGGGCCATGGAAAACCAGGTTCCCTTGAACAATTAGTGCATCAAGAAACTAGAAGAAAGGCCGCAAGACCAGATCGCACTCATGAACATTAGCAGACCAACCTTCTTGGATGACTTGTCGAAGATCAGCACCAAGGGGATCTAGGGCTGATTCCTGCTCAATCTGTGTTAGTGGAGACGGAGAAACTCGCAAGTTCTCAGTGTGATCAACAAGCTCAAGAGATTTCACTTCCTCTGAAGGCAACATTTCCCAGAGATATGCACGGGTCAGCGTATCCACGATAAACATGAGGGAACCTTTCTTGTACTTGACCTCGAGATTGTAGTGTTGAAGTCGCAATAGCATCCACTGAAGCCTTGCTGGAGCATCACAAAGGCTTTTCTTAATGATTTCTTCCAGGGGCTTATGGTCAGTCTCCACGTGCACAACATCACGACCAAAGATGTACTCGTCAAACTTCTCGCACACAAACACAATGGCCAGGAGCTCCTTCTTGATTTGAGCATACCTGGTCTCAGTTTGAGTAAGGGCTCTGGATGCAAAACTCACTGGCTGCTGAAGCTGAAGCAAAGCGGCTCTGAGCCCTGTGTCAGAAGCGCGGCAGGCTGCCAAATTGCGTCAGAATCTTTAATTTCAACAACGCCCATCCCTTCGCAAGCTGACTTGCCCAAAATAGGACGGCAGCGTTTGCTTTCGACAAGATGGCACAACAACAGACAACTGAAAGATCCTCTCCAAACTTGAAGTTTCACTGTTCCTTAACACCGGATATTTCCACCGTCGTAGGATACAATGACTTGGCTGGTGTAACATGCTTGAGGTCAAAATCCCTGGTCGCCTTCTTGTAAATATGTATAGGTAAAACATTACAATGCGCTCCAGTATTTCAAAATGTATAAAGTTTCCAATCAGTACTGTCAGTGTTACAAGACTTGAATCCGGGCTCTGATTAGCTGATACTTTGAAAACTTGGAAAACGGGCAACTCACTTTCCTCTGCAAACAATGCCACTTTGTTGGAGGTAGAAGACAGGGGGCATTTCCTTGCAAAATGGTTCTCTTTGCCGCACTTGGCACACTGCTTGCCCCAAGCAGGGCAGGCCTCGCATTTGCTTTGGTGCTTCCTACCACAGAAATGACAAGGATAATGAAGTTGATTTGCAGGAGATGGCTCTCCGCTATAACTTTCCCTCTGAGGCCTTCTTGTTTTCCTGGAGAAGGTGAACGCTGGGTGAGTTGAACTCGCTCACTGTCTTAATCTTCGCTTGAGACATCTCTGAAACCTGACAGATATCTAGTGTCTTTGAAGGGTTAAGTTTGGGTTCACGCAGGAGCCTTTCCCTAACTTTGTTGTCGGCAATGCCATCATCAGGCGTGATGGCACTAAAAGTGCACTTAGCAATTTGACCAAGTGCAGTCACATAGTGATCAAACGATTCACCAGGCTCTTGCTGTCTTGAATTGAAAAGATAGCGCTTGAAGGGAATATTCTTCCTCGGATTACAGTAGTTGTCGAAACGCTTGATGACACCTTCAATATCCTTCCTCTCAGTAGCCTATAGATTCCAAGTTTTGAAGACTCTCATTGCTTCAGGTCCAATCGCAGTTATAAACGCGGCTCCTTGAACGTCTCCTTCTTCTTTGTTAACTTTTGGAGCGACGCTGTAATGCTCCCACATCTCCTTCCACTTGCTCCATTTTTCAGTGACGTTGGAGTCATTTTTTTTCGAGAGAGTGAGGTGCCGGTAGTAAGTGAAGAAAAGCCATGGATCGAAGCCACTCCTGACACCATGTAATGTTAAGTATCTTTAATTGAACTCCTCGAAGACATCTTGATAACAATCAAGATGGGATGAAACTGGCACACGCATAAATTACAGAAGACTTAAATATGCACATCCGGGTACATACCATGCAGAGTATTCACACGCACCAAATGTTAACTAAATATGCTAATAGATATCCACACAACAGTCAATAAACAATCAAGAAGCCAATCTAGTGGCACTTCCAGACTTGATATAAATGTTCGGAAGTCTCTTTTTTAAGTCTCTTCTGCAGCGTTTATATTCTCAGTTTGCATGTGACGTAATAATATTCGAAGATTAAAAATAACCTTTCCTTCTGAGGTTTTAGTTGCATCAGATAAAAGACCCTATAGGAACTTGATGTTTCACAACGTTTTAGCTCAACAGGGGTTTTCCTTTTGTAATAGAGCACGTTTGAATTTCCAAACTTTTGCGTTACATGACATGAAAATGGCGGCTCAAGAAAGCTGTCGCGTAGGTCAAAAGATGAGTTATCACTTTAGTTTTTGCTAACTAAACAGTGCTTACACTAGAAGAAGCGTTTATTTCAATGAGTCGGATCTCTAGAGTCATAGTGTTTCGTTTCAATAGCAAAACTCAGTGACAGATGTTTCTGTTACTTATGGCCGCCATATTTGTGCCCCTCAGAAGGGCACAAACATGGCATCTCCATACAAAACTCTATAAATTTGGGTGACACTTCTGCAAATAATGCGCGAATGAAAAACAGCAAAGACCTGCTTCTTTGCGAGGTTGTTAATATATCAATCATCTATCGTATCTCAGATTCTTGACTTTATTCAATGAATGGTTATGAATTTAGTATTAATCACATGACTGTTAAAAACCGAGAAAATCTTGCAATACTGGCACTTTTAAACATAGGCACGCAAGGCGTGCAAGCGTTATTTTTTTAATTAAAAAGGTTGTGAAAATGGGAGCATTTAAGCGACTCTTTACAGTGATAATTTAGTTAATTTGACAAGTTTTTTTCGCTACAATGCACACAGCAAGAAAGAAACTGATAATCTGATGTACATACGATCTTATCTATGGCTAAGATAAGCAAATAGTAGGCCTTAAAATTTTGAGGGTGACGTCAAGGAAATTCACGATTTTCTTGTTAGCTTCAATTGTGATCTTAAGGTAATTCCCCTGAAATAAAACTGACAATAGATTTTCGTTCAAACTTTGCCCACTGAATATTCATCATATAAAAACTTCAATTTTGAAATAAAAAAGGGGGGTGCCCATACCCATTTAGGAGCACTGGGGCATTGAAAATGACCCATTTTGGCATTATTTAATGCTAATTGCAAGAACACATTCCCAGTAATAATTGTAAAGTTTTGTGACCGAGACTCGTGAGAACACGCAGTAAACTGGAGTCAGTGCATTGTATCGGACACAAATAAACTTTCTAAGTTTGATTTAGACAGAAAGCTGAATTCTTGATTTAAATTTCAACCAAATTTCTTGACATGGTGACCATAGGGCAAAATAGAAAAGGCCACAGCTTACTTGCTATTTTCATTATTTATTCAATGTTCAGCAATAGGAATCAGATCAGTCTTTCCTCATGCAAGATTTATGATAAGTTGATTACATTGACTGAAAAAAAAGTTGGGGTGTCCATGCTCGTTGGTGAGCTATAGCCATTTTCCGACTGACAGCGCTCAATATCAAGGCAAATCCGCCATGTTTTCAATATGCGCGTGCACGCGGGCGCGCTAAATGATGCCATAAATTATGCGCAGAAAGGATGCGCAATGCAATTGTGAGGCATAACCTTAAGGCCATACTTGTTAAAGATCTTGCAGAGGTCTTTCTTGATAATCTCAACCTGACGAGGCAATGACCACTTGGATGACCACTCGTTCATTGCTTTTGATGTTGTTGAATTCTATCCATCCATTTCCACCGACCTACTGAACGCCGCTCTTGACTTTGCATCTCACTACCACAGTATTACTGATGATGAACGACACATCATCCTTCATGCAAAGAAATCCCTGCTGTATGACTCTGGCGAGTCATGGGGCAAAAAAGCATCATCAAACCTCTTTGATGTGACAATGGGAAGCTACGATGGTGCTGAAACGTGCGAGCTTGTTGGTGCCTTTCTCCTGCACAACATCAATGAGAAATATGGCAACAACTTTGGCCTATATAGAGATGACAGCCTTGGTATATCCAACGTATCGTCTTATCAGGTTGAGATTATCAAGAAAGACCTCTGCAAGATCTTTAACAAGTATGGCCTTAAGATCACAATTGAAGCTAACAAGAAAATCGTGAATTTCCTTGACGTCACCCTCAACTTGTCTAACGGCGCGTACCTGCCCTACACTAAACCCAACAACATCCCACTTTACATCAACAACAAGTCCAACCATCCACTGCAGATCATTAAAAACATCCCACTATCCATCAACAAACGCCTCTCTGAGATCTCATATGATGAAGCTTCCTTCAACAAAGCTGTGCCACTTTACCAAAAGGCCCTTGATGCCAGCGGATACAAGCACTGCCTCAAATTTTCAATGCCTTCTGCTTCGCAACCTTCTAACCCTGACAGAAAAAACCGACACGGAAATATTATTTGGTACAACCTGCCCTATAGCAAGAATGTGGATATCAGGCACTATGTAAGCGTTTTTTTTTCTCGCCAGAAACTATCTCCAAAGTGGACGATATAAAAATTAAAAGGATAGTCAGTCCTTTTTTCCTTCTTTTACCCGTTTATCTTCCTTTCATTGCCGTCCTGTCTCTATTCTTCGCCCGTTTACATGGCTTGAAAGCGGCCTTAAAGTTTAGTGAAATCGAGGTGAAACTGATATCAGGCACTATGTGAGCGTTTTTTTTCTCGCCAGAAACTATCTCCAAAGTGGACGATATAAAAATTAAAAGGAAAGTCAGTCCTTTTTTCCTTCTTTTACCCGTTTATCTTTCTTTCATTGCCGTCCTGGCTCTATTGTTTGCCCGTTTTAATGGCTTGAAAGAGGCCTTAGAGTTTAGAAAAATCCAGGTGACATAAGGGTTTAGGGGTTGGGCTCTTTAGCACCGTTTTCATAAATCCAGACATATATTGGCACAGAATAACGAAAAGTGGTCTGGAAAAGGCCTAGTGTGGTTACAGATGCCTAAGAGAGATTAATGGTAATTCAAAACGATCACATGTCGCCCTTTCCGGGTCATGGAGTCACGTTCCTTTGAAATATATGTCTGGATTTATGAAAACAAGGCTAAAGGATGGATATCAGGCACTATGTGAGCGTTTTTTTTTCTCGCCAGAAACTATCTCCAAAGTGGACGATATAAAAATTAAAAGGAAAGTCAGTCCTTTTTTCCTTCTTTTACCCGTTTATCTTCCTTTCATTGCTGTCCTGTCTCTATTCTTCGCCCGTTTACATGGCTTGAAAGCGGCCTTAAAGTTTAGTGAAATCGAGGTGAAACTGATATCAGGCACTATGTGAGCGTTTTTTTTCTCGCCAGAAACTATCTCCAAAGTGGACGATATAAAAATTAAAAGGAAAGTCAGTCCTTTTTTCCTTCTTTTACCCGTTTATCTTCCTTTCATTGCCGTCCTGTCTCTATTCTTCGCCCGTTTACATGGCTTGAAAGCGGCCTTAAAGTTTAGTGAAATCGAGGTGAAACTGATATCAGGCACTATGTGAGCGTTTTTTTTCTCGCCAGAAACTATCTCCAAAGTGGACGATATAAAAATTAAAAGGAAAGTCAGTCCTTTTTTCCTTCTTTTACCCGTTTATCTTTCTTTCATTGCCGTCCTGGCTCTATTGTTTGCCCGTTTTAATGGCTTGAAAGAGGCCTTAGAGTTTAGAAAAATCCAGGTGACATAAGGGTTTAGGGGTTGGGCTCTTTAGCACCGTTTTCATAAATCCAGACATATATTGGCACAGAATAACGAAAAGTGGTCTGGAAAAAGGCCTAGTGTGGTTACAGATGCCTAAGAGAGATTAATGGTAATTCAAAACGATCACATGTCGCCCTTTCCGGGTCATGGAGTCACGTTCCTTTGAAATATATGTCTGGATTTATGAAAACAAGGCTAAAGGATGGATATCAGGCACTATGTGAGCGTTTTTTTTCTCGCCAGAAACTATCTCCAAAGTGGACGATATAAAAATTAAAAGGAAAGTCAGTCCTTTTTTCCTTCTTTTACCCGTTTATCTTCCTTTCATTGCCGTCCTGGCCTCTATTGTTTGCCCGTTTTAATGGCTTGAAAGAGGCCTTAGAGTTTAGAAAAATCCAGGTGACATAAGGGTTTAGGGGTTGGGCTCTTAAGCCACCGTTTTCATAAATCCAGACATATATATATATATATATAAAATGACGTGATAAATGACTAAATTGATCATCAGCTAAAAAGTGCTCAATGGGTTTACCAGAGCTTTGATTAGACACATAGACTTGAGCTAGGTCAAAAACATTTATTTGCTACTCTGAGTTTTCATGCCTCTAACGAGACAATCATCAGGCAGGTTGCCTGATGATTGTCTCGTAGAGGCATGAAACTCAGAGTAGCAAATAAATGTTTTTGACCTAGCTCAAGTCTACGTGTCTATATATATAATATATAATATATAACTTCAGGTGAGTTCCACACTGATAAATCCAGAATAGTGCTCAACAATAATGGAGCGGTAATTAACAATGTGTATCTACTCAATGTTGTTTCATATGGACTTTAATACGGGTCTGTTTTCGTAGACCAACAAAGTGTTGGTCCACTCATCAGTTAAATTCCATATACACTGTAGCATCGCTAGGGTTTATATACATCAGCAGTATGATCGTTACAAAATTCAAATTTGAATAACAATGGTTATAAACATTTGTAAACTTATGATTGGTTATTGAGGATGCGATTGAATTTAAGGAGAAACTTTCGCTTGTGCCTGCAAGGTGATACGAGTTCATTACGTTTGTTAAGCGTTGCCATGTCCGGTTTATATAGGATATAGAATTTCTCGGTATTACATAAATTACATCGTTTAGTGAGGTTACTATAAGATTTGGCCTGGCTAGAATTTTCCAGGAGATTGCGAAGTCTTTCTTTTGATCTTTGTACTTCTATATATATATTTAGATCCATGTTAACGCGAACGTCAAACGGCAAATAATCGAACTTTTGCCTTCTGCTTTTAAGCCATTTTCGCAATGAAGTCAAATGTTGTTTTTCTTTTTCTTGCGAGAAAAAGGAGCGAAATCAGAATTACATTTTGCCGTTTGCGTTTGCCATAAAGCATGATTCTAAATCTGTCTATTGTGGTTAAGCCAACTACTGTAAACTTCTTGCGGTTATTTGCGGTTTGCGGTAGGACTCGCAACTTCTTGCGGCTTCTTGCGGATAGGATTTTGAACTTCTTGCTGCGGATAAAGCGCAATTTAACTTCTTTTTGCCGCTTGCGTGTTCTTGCGGCGCAAGAACTTCTTGCGACACTTCTTGCGCGTGCATTATTTTTGGGCTGTACTGTATATGATAGATGACGAACTAATCAACTGTAGATTTGACTTGGCATTTTATTACTATTTAGTTTCGTACTACACGAGTTGTGTGCAGCACTCATCAGATAAATTGCCAAATGCGAATTTACATCGTTACACTGATTTGAAATACACATACAACCGTTGGAAATATGATAGCTACAACAAGTGGACGCTTTACAAAACAATGGAAAGTAGGAGATTATAAATAAACTCCACCATCCCTGCATGACAAGACAAGCTCTAAATTTCGTGACAAGAGAATCCATAAACTTAACATTTTAAAACGTAGCATTTTTCAGGAGAAATTTGTTTGCGTGTCTACATGAAGTAATCAGTTCATTTCGTTTGTTCAGAGAGGCTAACTCAGAAACGAAATGAACTGATTACTTCATGTAGACACGCAAACAAATTTCTCCTGAAAATGCTAAGTTTTAAAATGTTAAGTTTATGGATTCTCTTGTCACGAAATTTAGAGCTTGTCTTGTCACGCAGGGATGGTGGAGTTTATTTATAATCTCCTACTTTCCATTGTTTTGTAAAGCGTCCACTTGTTGTAGCTATCATATTTCCAACGGTTGTATGTGTATTTCAAATCAGTGTAACGATGTAAATTCGCATTTGGCAATTTATCTGATGAGTGCTGCACACAACTCGTGTAGTACGAAACTAAATAGTAATAAAATGCCAAGTCAAATCTACAGTTGATTAGTTCGTCATCTATTATAATCACGCTCTAGTTTACTATCGAGCACTCTGAAAACAGACCTGCAAATCAACTCAACATTTATATATATATATATATATATATATATATATATATATATATATATATATATATATCGAAAAAGGAAAAGACTACACTTTTATCCCTACAAGCCTGTTTCGTGATCGCTCACTCTTCAGGGGATTTTAATGACAAGAATATTCCTAACCATCGTTTATATACTATAAAAATTACATAACTACTACTGCGGAGGATTTAAATATTCAAATGTTTAGTTGTTACATAGCAACGCTTTGTTTCTGTGGCGGCAAGAAGATACAAGTTCGTTACGTTTGTTTAGTGATGAAAGATCGGGTCGGAAGATGATTAAAAATTTTTCTCTAAGACAGAGATTACATCTTTTACTTGAGCTGTTGTAAGCTGAGCGAGAAGAAATGATACGCCATGAAATTGAGTTGCTGTCTTTTAGAGTCCAAATGTGTTTGCTGAGTTCGGTGGAGTTTCTGTGTTTTGCGTGACGGAATGATGCGATGTGGTTTCTGTATCTTGTCTTAAAGTCGTTTACTGTAAGACCGATGTATGTTTCTGATGTGTTAGTGTCGTGACGTTTGACGGTTGCTTGATAGATAACTGATGATTGAGGGCAGTTTCCGTTAAGTGGGCACGCGTTTTTCTGTCGGCAGTTGCATGATTTGATGCCGTTAGCGTTATCTGAGGGTTTATCAGCATGTTTGGATGAGGTTACAATATGCTTGTTGTGGTTGTCGATAATTTGCTTAGTGTTATTCATGCAACTGTAACTGATCTTGATAGTGTTGCGGTTGAAGATCTTTCTGAGCTTGTGATTCTTAGGGAAGTGTTTATCTACTAGGGTGAGGAATCTGTGACCGATATTAGAGTTGACATTTTTACTGAATGGAGGATTGTACCAGAGGATGTTGTTACGTTGTCTGTTTTTCCGTTTAGTAGTCGTTGTTGGTTCGTAATGTAGAGTGTAGTGGTATCCGCTTTCGTCGAGTGCTTTTTGGTACGGAGGGGCAGCTTGGTTGAATGATGTCTTGTCTGAGGAAAGAGATGATAGCCGTTTGTTGATGCCAGCGGGTATGTTTTTCTTGGTGATCGGTGGGTGGTTGCTCTCGCGATGAACATACTGTAGCGTAGTGTTAGGCTTTGTGAATGGCTGGTAAGTGTTGTTGTGAAGGTTAAAGGTGACGTCTAAGAAGTTAATGATGTGTTTGTTGGCTTCAATTGTGATGCGTAGGCCGTTTTGATTGAAGACGCGACATATATGTTTCTTGATGTTCTCTGTTTGTCTTGGTGTAGCGTTGGAGATGGCCAGGCCGTCGTCCCGGTAGAGGCCTATGTTAACATCAAGGTCTTGCAGCTGTGAGAGCAGGAAACTTCCCACCAGCTCGCATGTTTCCGCCCCATCGTAGCTACCCATAGTGACGTCAAACATTGTGTCGCCCTTCTTTTGCCATGTATGCTGCTTGTGTACTAGGATATATTATATAGAATATGAGAGAAACCCTGACCCTGTACACCCCAAATAATCATATTTATTGAATAGTTTAGCACCGAGCTAAGCAAACACATCTGGCACTTGAGAGACAATAAAGTAAATTTCAAAGTCACTTGGAAGATTTTAAAGCAAGCTGCCCCATATAACCCCGCTTCAAATCGATGTAACCTCTGCCTCTTGGAGAAGTACTTTATTATTTGTAAACCTGAGTTAGCCTCTCTGAACAAACGAAATGAACTGATTACTTCATGTAGACACGCAAACAAATTTCTCCTGAAAAATGCTAAGTTTTAAAATGTTAAGTTTATGGATTCTCTTGTCACGAAATTTAGAGCTTGTCTTGTCACGCAGGGATGGTGGAGTTTATTTATAATCTCTTACTTTCCATTGTTTTGTAAAGCGTCCACTTGTTGTAGCTATCATATTTTTAACGGTTGTATGTGTATTTCAAATCAGTGTAACGATGTAAATTCGCATTTGGCAATTTATCTGATGAGTGCTGCACACAACTCGTGTAGTACGAAACTAAATAGTAATAAAATGCCAACAAGTCAAATCTACAGTTGATTAGTTCGTCATCTATTATAATCACGCTCTAGTTTACTATCGAGCACTCTGAAAACAGACCTGCAAATGAACTCAACATTTATATATATATATATATGTAATATATATATATATATATAATATATATATATATATATATAATATATATATATATATATATTCAAAAAACTGGAACAAAATGACTTTGCCGATATATCGTGTTTATTAAAAACACTTCGTCAGGGCAACTGACGGAGTGGCCTGAACCGTATATAATATTTGAGTTGAGTTGAACCGTATATAATATTTGAGTTGGTTTATTCTGAGAGTGAGTTCCATGTACTAGATCTTACTTTGTTTCTTATCGATGGGTTCATTAGGACAGACGTCTATTCCAAACCTACAGACAGTCATTTATATCTTCCACCTTCTAGTTGCCATCCTAAGCATGTTTTCAAGGCTATTCCTTTGGAGTAGCCACGAGATTGAAAAGAAATTGCTCTGATGAAACCTTCCTTGCCAAGAGAACAGCTGAGTACAAAGGGTACCTTCGTAATCAAGGTTATCCTTCTAAGCTAGTTAATGATCAATTCTCCAGAGCCTCTGCCATTTCCAGAAAGGATTTACTGAGAACCCGTGGAAAAAAAACAAAGAAACTATTTCCGTTTGTTATCACATTCAATCCAAATTTACCCAATGTTGGTAACATATAATTAGAAAGCATCTGTTTATCTTGCAATCTAATCCTAAATTAAAAGAAATTTTCCCTCAAGGCTCTGTCATACCAGCCTTCTGTAGGTCAAAAAATTTAAAAGAACTGCTAGCACCATCCCGTTTGAAAACCGCCGTAGAGGGACAAACGGATCAGCAAAACAATGGTTGTTTTAAATGCGATAGAAATAGATGCGATCTTTGTAAGAATTTCCTGGTGGAATCTAAATTTTTTCAAAGTTTTCGGACGGGCAAAAAATACACCATTCATTCCAGACTTTCTTGTGATTCTAAAAACGTTATCTATTTGGTTTTCTACAGGAAATGTCGTTTACAATATGTAGGATCTACAACCACTGATTTTAGAATTAGATTTCGTAATCACAAGTCTGCCATGCTAACAAACAAAACAACTTGTGAAGTAGCAGTGCATTTCAACAAAACCCCAAATACCCTGGATGATTTTTCTTTTCAATGCATCGATCAGGTGCAGGCCCCTCCCAACTCCGAAGAAATTGATAGGCTTTTAATTACAAAAGAGGCTTATTGGAGTGCTCAGCTGTTCTCTTTGGCACCTCATGGCTTAAATAAAAGGAAGGAATTTCAGTCAAAAAACCGAATTTGTTA
>JAHPZR010010544.1:7500-13443 GCA_019787425.1 Platygyra sinensis | reverse complement strand
CCATCACTTAAAGAAGTCAAAAGGCGTGCAAAAGACATTCTTTTCAAAATTGGATACAACTTTAAACCACAAGTGACACGGATGACATTTTTTCCTTTCTTTTGTTTGTTTAAAGGAAAGACGATTCTGCTGTATTTTATTCGGCGAAAAGCTTGCAAAGTTCGGCTCGTGTGATGTAAGCATAAGATAAACTATCAAAGTAATGTTAAATGTAACACAGTATCATGCACTGAAATGATGTAACTAGGATATTTTATTATTTCAGCAACTCTTGGTGGCAACGGGGGTCTCTTGCTGGGAGCAAGCTATCTAACTTTATGTGAATTCCTGGACTATGGTTTCAGAAAGATTTATCACAAGCTGTTTCCTGGAAAAAAGGATGAGAACCCTGAAGAGAGCATTCCAGATTAACTTGTTCTTTACAGAAACACATTTTGACACAGTCATCTAATCTTACAGCTAAGTTCTTTCAAATATGATCTGGATCGTATGGAGTACTAAACTATTCAAAAATTTCAGAAATAAATTTCAAAAATTTAGTAAGAGCGCGAGTTATAATCGGTCACGTGATAAGTGCGAGTCTAGCACGGTCGATTTGAAATTACATGCACGATTACTCCCTGAACTTTACAACTAGTTAATTGAATCTATAACAAATTTCGGAATTAAAAAATGTATATTTTAAAAACTTATTTTGAGACGAAAATCCAGTAGCACTTTCCATGAGTTGCAAAAACTTTAGGAAACCTGAAGAACGATTCCATTAAAGCGCGAATAATTGACGTGGGAATAGCGTAGGAATCCAATTACAGGTATCCAAGCTGTTGTGGATAATTACTGAATTGGATACCCACGTGATCGTCTGTCAACTACGCAACAAATAGGCGTTTGGAGAAACAATTACGATTGAGAATTTTGTTGTAGATACGATTAACATTTTAACAGGCGTCTAGAGTTTAAGACAGTATGCAGCTTTTGCTTAGGTTAAAGGAAATAACACTAAATATAAAATTATCGAAACAGTGAAAAAGTAAGAGACTAGTGAAAAGAAATGGCTCAAGCCCTCTTCGTGTTAAAATTAGTTATACTTCAATGCGACAACGATACATTTTCGAAATTGTCGTCACTGTTTATCACCAAAAAAGGGTACATTCTTGAATTCTAAAGGGGTGGATACTTAACCTGCCTAACAACAACACTAACACCAAACCGAACGGCAAACCATACAACTAAGTCACATGTGAGTAGTCACAAATCAACTTGTAGCGTTATTTTGATCTTATTTTGGAAAAATAAAAAAAGGAGAATCACAGGTTTCGCCAAAAATTTATTTACACCTCACCGCCAACAAATTCAGTATCTTATTACAAATTTACAGGAACCTTTTTACTAATAAATTAGTACATAAACTAGTTCGACCGATTTGAGGTTTTGGAAATTTGTTTGTGTTTTAGCTCAATTTTGATCTCACTTAAGGACGCTCGCGCCCAAAACTTCCCAGGCACAGATTTTTTTTTAAACTTTGACTGGAGGTAGAAAATGATAACATTAGATTGAAAACGTAAAAAAAAATCGGGGGGGGGGGGGGGGGGGGGCAGCGATCTCGTTTTGAAGATAAGGCGTATCACAGACCATGGCAATTCTAGGATTTCCGGTCACTCGAAGCGATTCTGGTCGGATTTATTACTATCGGCATATATTTAAGTTGTCGAATTAATCTAAGTTATGTGTGTTTAACACAGCATATATAGGCCTATTTGATAGATCTTTGCTACAGATGTCATTAAATTAGGTAGAATTAGCCTGAAAAAATGCAACTTCTATATCACGCACACCTGTATCCGTGTACCATTTCGACCCTATTTGAATAGTATTAACTACTCAATAACCGAGAGTGAGGTCGTTACGGGAAAATCTCAAACTGAGGCCTTGCCGTATTGACCAAGCGATAGCGAGCTTTCAATACGGTAGGCCGAGGTTTGAAATTTTCCCGTAACGACCGAACGGTCTAGGCTATTAAGTTGTTTATTATATGGCTAACAAAACGGTTTTAAAGACAGCAAAAATCTAAATTCGAGGGGAAGTCGTTACTTCACATCCGCGCGGGAATGCGCGCGCTTATCTATTCATTAATCTTTCCAAACCAACAGAATTCAACGAAATAACGCGTACTCCGTCAAGAAAATATATTTCCTTTTGGAAAACAATGATCAATACGGCCGTAAAGGTATTTTAATACAGTTGTGTTACTATATGATGAGAAAAATTTCATCGACATTCTCAACAATCAACTGCCAAACGTCAATTCCTTCAGAAAAGTGCTTCAAACTTGCTCAAAAGCCGTGCGCCAGCGGCCGTGTCCGTAAAAGAAAATACAATTTAAACGGAATCTTATCAGCACTACTCTTCGTCGTCGCTTTCGATGAAAACTCTTCGCCTTTTCTAACTTTCAGTGCTGGATTATAGTTACTGGCCCGTTGAAGATCTTTAACTGGCGTCAGAGATGCTGCGAATATCCACACCGGTAGCCTGCAAACAGGCTCTCCGTATGGGTTAATTATTCTGAGATTTGCTTTCGAACGGCGCGCGGGCGGGCGAGAAAGGGAGAGCCTGCAATGGTCCTTGTACGATTTGAGTTCTGCCTCCTTTCCGTTTCACTGACCTGTCAAGTTATCAAATTGAAATGAACCAATCACAACGAAAGCGAAAATGACCTTGTAGGACGGCTGTCAAAAATGAAACTTTTGATACACGAGCGCTTGTTTTTACTATGAACTCGAATCCAGAAACTCCAAAGAAAACATTTCGACGAAAGGCTGGAAGCAAACCGCTCGATTTATAAAAGTGTTCCCTGTTGAAATTGTGCCATGCTTTGAAGGGATGACTTTCAGCTCGCGTCATCTACTATTACATAACAACTGAGTTTCATTACGCGAAACGTGACTCAGCGTATGGTTATTATGTATGGGTAAAAACGTTAATAGACATTTTAGCCCAATTTAGCCCTTCTTTTAGCCGAAATTTTGATATTTGTGTACGAACAATATAAACTGACCTCAATGTTAACACCTCCAAATTCTGAAAGGGGAGAGTCACGTTTCGCGTAATGAAACTCAGTCGTTGTGTAATAGTAGATGACGGTGGTAACTTTGTCACGTTTAACAAGGCTGATCGTTCGCATTGTAAAAAATATAACTCCTCTGACAACGAAAGCTTGTGCCGCCTATGTTCCAGTGCGATAGGATCGTCCAAATTTGTTCAGTTTTAGCGCCTCAATCTTCCTGAAGTGGCATGACACCAAGCTTCGTTTGAAAAATAAACATGCGCGAAAAACCATTCACGCTTCACGGTTGAATGCAAATGGTAGTATTTGACATGTGTCAAGTCGAATTAGCCAATCAGCAATTTACGTTCAGAATCTGAACGTAAATACTCAAATCGTACAGGGACCATTGCAGGCTCTCCCTCTCTCGCCCGCCCGCGCGCGGACAGTGGACAGTGAAAGGAGACCTGCCCTCGGAAAGGAACCTCTGTATACTTCGCTACAAACCCGACAGGGTGTCAGGTTCATAATCGTCGCCATCCGTTTTCCGATATCTATTAAAAAAAAAAAAAAAAAAAGAAAACTCTTTGCCAATAAGTGGTCAAGGTCAGCAGCCGGTAAGTCCAAAACTTCTACCATTCTTCCTTTGTTTATCGAGGACAAATATCGCTTAAATGCTTTCATTTCACTGGTAGTTTTCCTTTCCTTTAGTGTCTTTGCTCTTTAAGGTATGAATATTTTAATTTCTTCCTGACCGATTGACTCGTTCGTAATTTGCCGATGTGACTTATTTTTCCTTAAAATAGTAATATAATTAACTTTCTGAAAGTTAATCGTCACTCATCGTCTTGTATCACAACGATTTTCAATGTGAATAAAGCAAATATGGTCTAACTTAGGATATAACCTTTCGTGTTTTTCCTTTCCTAATTTGCAAAATCCGTAATCGGCCCGTGGGCACTACGGAACAGAGATAATGCCCTGGCGTGAAGCTGCACTTGGCCAATCAGAGCGTGCGTCATATCGGCTACAAACACTAGCCATATAATAAATGAGGAATAATTAAAACTTCCCACGTACAATTTTTTTTTGTTTTTAGTACAATGGAAAGAATCAGAAAAGGAAGTGATCTGCCGAAAAAAAAAGTGTTTTAAAAGAGTGTTGACGAGCCTGCACGACTCCTGCAGTTCGCAAATAGATTGCTCTTTAAGCCTTTATTAGTTTAGCTATTACTAGAGTGTCTTTTAGGGATTTTCCTTTGCGATATGATATGAGGAGAGGTTCCTTGAAGATATTTCTCAGATATGGTTGGTTCTGTATAAGGTGCCATTTCCCCATGAGTATGTTCTTGAGGCTAGGTAACGCAGGGTGGTATTGCGTTACAAAGGGTAGTATTTTCTTGCGTGCATTTTTGTCGGCTCTGTTCTAGTGCTTTCTTTCTGTCAGAGAAATTGACCTCTGAGAGATGTTTTTCTACAGTTGTAGCTGGGTAATCTATATTCTTAAGGCGGGTAAAAAAAGTTCATTGAAGCTGAAGCTTTGGCATATTACATAAATCCACATAACAACATTGTGTACCAATTTTAAGCGAAATCGGCCGACCCTCATTCCCAAGTCTGCCCCGGTCTCTCAGGGCAGAAGCTCTAAAGTTGATACAAAGTTTATTCGATGGGGTGAAGAGAGAGGTGCTCATGTGAAAGAAGTAGGGATGTTCTTTGTTGTCTCTTTTTGGGTTATCAATTGTGATTTTTTCAGCAGTTATGTCAGTTATCTCTGCCATCATTGAATCTTTTTTGGGGGGGGAAGGGGAGGGGGGGTTGTAATAATTTCATCTGACTCTGTAAGCGGTTTAAATCGATAAGGAATGGAACTGCTAACACTCCTTCACCGACGAAAGTAATGAGGTCATGGAAATAGTTCTTATTCTTAATTGCCTGTTTTAGAAGAAGTATCTTTTAGGAATAAAGCATAACCCACACCTAGGGTGTTCTGTACAGCGTCCTCGCATCTTTCATGTGTTAATCTCCTCCAACGAGTCAATCTAAAAGGATTGAAAAAGTTTCTTGTCTTTCGAGTAATTAATAAAAACAATTTAGACTTTATTAGGTGCGTTGGAAGCAATCATCAGGCGAGTCGCCTGATGATTGCTTCCAACGAAGCATGAAACTCTGAGTAGCGATTAAATGTCTTGGACCAAATAATTCAGCTCTTCGATTATTATTATCTATTGCTCTAGTCTAACTATTGAGCACTCTAATAGCCGATGAGGATTTCAACTCACTATTTGGTTATATATATATATATATATATATATATATATATATATATTATATATATATATATATATATATAGGTGCGAACTTTCATATAGTGTTAAGTTGCGCATAAAACCTACATGGAAATTGTGAAACATTAAAAAATGTCAACGTGTACATTACGTTAAAATGAATCATCGGATAAGGAGCCCAAATTAAAAAAAAACAAACAAACAAACAAACAAACAAACAAACATTACTGAAAGCTTCTTTAAGGTGTCAGTTGCTCAGGCATTGCTAGCATCAGCATGATTGTACATATGATTATTGTTTTTACTTTTTAACATAACATGTAATTATTTTACGTGGTATGATAAATGTTAAACAGTAGCGATTATATGTGGATATCATGTTTTGGCTGCATTCGCATCATCATCATATCTCCATTTTAGATTGTGTTTCATGGTTTGTGCTTATATATTTCTTGAAAAACAATTACAAACATAATCATAACTTGGTGTCAAATTTGGTGTTTGATTGAAACTTCTTCGGATCTTCTTCAATCATCTTCGGCAACCTACGGTGGTCTTCGTAAAATGTCCGGAAACGTTCGGAAACGTTCATATGGCCTTCGGACCAAGACTT
>JAHPZR010010544.1:0-5000 GCA_019787425.1 Platygyra sinensis | reverse complement strand
TGTTTACTGTATAAGGTAGAGTTTACTTTCACCTAAAAGGTTTCTCAAGACAGAAATGATTGGATTTTGAACGTTTATTAGAAAAGCACAAACATTCCATATCTGATTTACGGACACGTAAGGTGAACGAGGTAGAACTTGCTTAGATATATGCCATGTTGTTATTGCTTTATTGCTCTTTCAACATGAACACGAACATTAGCTATACTTATGGTCTCGAAACAAAGGTTTTCTGTGAACTGGTTTGTGGTAGAAAATCGCTTGGAAGGAATGTACAGACTCCCTCCTCAGATGGCTTTCAATTCTTGTCTGAAGGGCTGTTTCAATTCGTTGACAGAAATTGCTTTTCTCGGCAATAATCTTTGTTACTGAATCGTCCTGGATATAGGTGACTGACAATTATTATTATCCAACCGCTGGGTGGGATGCAAACTAGGCCTTTGAATGTGTCATGAGATTTATAATCTGAATAGATTTCTGAATGCTTCTGAAAGCCCTTTGACGGATCACATTTTAGCTCCGTGCAATCTAAAATTCCCTGCACAATTTCATATTTCCCCTGGAATAAATCTGGCAAGTGTTCCTTTATCTTTTCTTCTAAAGGCCGCACAGGCAAACTTCCCAGTAAATTATATGTAAAGATAGTTTGCACATGCGACAACCACATCAGAGACAGAAGTTACATCAAATCCGTGTTTCAGGTCACGCTCGAATAATCCAAGCCGTACCTTTGTCAGAAACTGAAACATCCATAACTGATCAATGGGCTATATTTCTCGTTTTCGCTGCTTTTCTTTTGAATGGCTTAGTCCTTTTTGTCCCCGCGGATTCTTGCTCTCTCAGACCTCTGACGTACTTCATCGTTACGATCTGACCATGTAAGAAATAATGAGAAAAACAACTCAAGGTAAAACAGCAATGTGAAATGACCAAGTTTGCGTAGTCTAAGGAACGTAAACGTTGGCGGCGAATTTTTCGTATTTCCATTTACAATTGAACGCTACTATAAATCATTATCCTGAGCAAGTTTTCACAGCCACAGGTGCTCTTAAAAGATCCTGACAAATAGGGCTTTCGAGGGTAAAATGTACAGGCATTTTTTACAAGGTGTCATTCGGCTTTTCCTTCATCATCTTTATGCTATTTTCAAGGGAAACACGTAGTATTTCTAGTTAATGTATAAAATAAGGTGACAGAGTAACTTCGTGAGCAGTCCAAGTGGGCTGCCAATCAGAACAGACTGCTTACCTGTACAGCTCAGGACAGGACCAATCGCTCGTGCCAAGGCCCCAAGGAATCTGAAAATTCCCATGACTTTCCCCTTCTGATCAGCATTTCCTAAAAAGTAAGTATTAAAGTGAACTGAAATATAAATAAGAACAAGACGTTTGGTATCACAACCCTCCACTCCTCTTTACTCTAAAAAGACCAACCACAAAAACAAACATTTCAGTTATAAACTGTTTGTGTTAACACAGAACAGAAGATTTACTATAATTATCAATTCTATCAATTAGAGCATGATCATTAATAATTTTCATGACTTCTGTTTGAGGAACATTTGGCGAGTGCAAATCATTTTGGCGAGGGCAATCAAAGCACATTACAGGCTTGCCTTGAGCCTTGTGGCCTTAAGAGTGGTCTGTGCACCAGTTTCTGTCAATGAAGCGACCAGGAGTACTTCTAACCCCAGCCTCCTGGATGAGATGCAAGTCCATTGCAGGGTTCCCTGACATAACTCCACTGCTATCTATTTTTAGTAAATTCTCAGCTCCGACTATTGCATTTCTAGCTTTTTGATTGGCTAAAAAACTCCGACTATGAGCCAATAGTCGGAGTTTTACGTCATATGGAAAACAGTGTGCCAAGTTTAAAAATTTTCGCTTCGTAAAATTGTGGAAATAAAAATCGGTGGCAAAACCCGGTTTGAGAATTTACTAAAACAATTATTCCATTCGCCCTTGTTGGATATGAAGTGATTATAACCAACTCGCGCTACGCGCTCGTTGGTTATTTTATCACTTCATATCCAACGCGGGCTCATGGAATAATTGTTATATATACCTGACAGGGGAGAGGCACTGTGACAGTTAAGTGTCTTTCCCAAGAGCACAACACACTAATCAATGCAAGAATTCCAACTTACACTGCTTGATGTAGACTAGTGAGATAACCTTGTGGGTCTTAAAATTGGGCCACTCAATCCTTACATTGATTAGAGAGGTTAGGAAAAGCCAATTAGATATAGTTAACCCTTTAATGCCCAATGGTGACTTATGGATTTTACTCTGTTTAACCCCAGACGATTTTACTCGTCAAAGGGTTCCCCCTTGGGCACTAAACTGTTAAGAACCTATCTCCTTTAACCCTTTAATGCCCAATAGTGACTTATAGATTTTACTCTGTCTAACGCCAGACGATTTTACTCGTCAAAGGGAGGTCCCTTGGGCACTAAAGGGTTAATTATTTTATTATTTTTTTTTTTATAGTGTCCCAAACTTTAGTATTTTTACCGATCTACTAATCTTGAGACTGAAATAAAGAAGCTAGTCAATCATTCAACTAACCATGATGAGACATCATTGTTGTCAGACAAAGTACTACTGCTGCTGACCCTAAGTAGTATAGTAGTTGGCGGTTTTAGCACACTGTTCCAAATTTTTCCCAGCACAATTTTCCACATTGGATTTTCAAAATATAATTGGGGTTCAAGCCCTCAGTCTTCAATTAATCAAAAATATCAAACAAAATCTGAACCAATATAGAAACCAAATCTTTAATCCAAAACTTGAAACCATAACTAAAGATGAAAATATTGAGATAGGAGTTAGAACCAAGACCAAAACCCGGGACATCGGTCTGGTTCCAAAACCTTGGATCAACGGGCGGCGATTGAGAATGGGTATGTAAATTTTGTCTGTTGCATCAGACAAAATTTCATTGGTCGACGACTGGGAGACCACCTGCTCGCTTCTCAAATTGAATATTTAATTCATATGTGTGACTTGTAGCACCATTATTGTGAATATACCGATTGTCATCATATAGTAGCATAAAAATATATTCTTTACTGATAATATAAGATGGATTGTAATTCTCAAATTCACGATGAATTGCAGAATATGATGGAGTCTACATGTCCTTTCTGTGATCAACAATTAGTGGAAGTTGATAAAGTGGTTGAGTCATGTTGTAGTGAACAGGATATGGAAAATGTAAATGGTATGAATATCTGTATGAATTGTGGTTTAGTTCATGGTTGTGATTATGTCACAGAGTGCTTCAATTTCTATGAAAATATGCATCTGATAAAACATAAATCGAGATATCATCGAAATTACCATATTGATAATGTGTTATATAGTATATCCATTGAGAATGATATTCAATTGACTCATAAACAAAGGAATCAGATTTATAAATTATTCATTGAGATTGATAGTGTTCTTCATAAAGTTAATTATAAGCAAAAACGGATAATAAGCATCAAATTCATCCTCAAGCAATTATTCAAGATGCTCGGGCTTCCTTACAAAGATATATTTGCAACAAGGTCTAAGAGGACGCTAAAATATTATGAACAATATTGGGAAAAGGTTCAATCATTGTTAGGTGATAGAATTCGGTTGATAATTAACGAATGAATTTTTCATCGTATTTTATCAAATACTTATCAATAATGGGACTGTTGTCGGTCACGTAATCATCAATATTCCTCATTGTGTTGTAAATGTGAGATGAATTGAAATTTCCGCTTCTCATCATATCTTTTATTTCATTCAGCAAATGTTGATAGCTCTGGTAAGCATATGTACAATTTTGGATCTTAAGATCGAGGTTTTTATGCGACATCCAACCCTGGATCAAAAGTGCTGCAGTGCTGATGGCAACCAAACTAATACCACCAGTTGCTATACTGGAAGCTAAACCGCCAGATGCAAATACAATGGATAATGAATTACCCAATAATTTCAATTTCTTGAGACGCTGTACTGCTTGTTTATAAGCCCAACACTTTTTATGATATGTACAGTAGTAAGACTTTAATTCTTCAATCTGTTCTTCTGTCAATTCACCTGAAATATGATTCCAGTTGAATATATTTTTTTGTGATTCTTTCATATATATATTGTTTATACTACGATTTTGTTGGATACACAATATAATAATCCGGAAATCTGACCACACAATGGGGATCTTTTATGAATGTTGGTGTTAGAATACTAGGTATGGCATATGTATACCCCGGTCTGATGAATAGCGGCTATAGAATCGACCGAAAGCATCATGTAGAATGCTATGTGAGTGTAATATGTTTGATCGTTTGAATATTCTTTCAAGAAAGCGTGTTATACATCCATTTCCAGGACCGATTAAACCAATCTCACCATTGTTTTCTTCTAGAACTTCATCTATTGTTATGTATGCCTTGCAATTTTTGAAGTGAATATATTGGTATACTAAAGCCGACTTTAGTATAACATCATCAACATGTGGATGCTGTTGTTTGGTTTTTTGAAGAAATATTTAACATGAGCAATAATATCACTTATCATATATATTGGTTATATAAATTTTTTATATATTTTAATTCAATTATGTAAATATTTGATGTAGAATGTGCTATATCCTGCTCCATCGAGTGAACCATCATCTGTATCAAAGAAAAAAACGATTTTAGATGTCCACTCGATTTTAATGATTGCCTTGATTGTTATGGGTGTCCAATTCGATTGGGTATTGAGACTCAAAGTGAACATATCTGGTGGTCTATCTAAACCAGGAAAAGTACCATACCTGATGATGAATTTACCATTTCCTTTGTAAAAATCAGTGTATATTATATGATAATAACCGATCAATTTTATATTAAAATAATGAGAAACGATTCTCATGGTTCCAAATGGGTACTTAATCATATTGGGTGGAAATTTGATTAAATAATCATTGTTATGTTTCAAGTCATTTGTGAAATAATAATAACCCTGATTAATGGCTGC
>JAHPZR010010542.1:0-16752 GCA_019787425.1 Platygyra sinensis | reverse complement strand
CGAGATCTCCCGCTGACAAATCACATAAATTACCACGAGTTTCTCCGAAAACATCCATTATCAAATTTTACATTTCTGCGGAAGTCGAAATATTTTAAGAGTGCTGACTAAGTGCAGACGACTTTTGTTTTTACTGGATAAGGAAACTTAGTGGATATTCATTATTTCGCGAAAAAGTAGCCTCTTCCAGGCGTTCAGTTATTCCATAGTTAATAACTATGGTTATTCAGGGCGCAGCTCAGAAAACAGCGGGCGAAAAAATAAACAAAGCGTGGCGAGAGGAAGCGCTCTTTTTTATTTCGCGCGCTGTTTTCTACGCTGCACCCTGATTAACTGAACGCCTGGAAGAGGCTAGCGAAAAAGTACTTAAAACTTCCATACGTTTCGAGGCTGCTGCCTCTTCATCAGTGGATAAAAAGCAACTGATCCTTTTGTTTTTACTACCTCTTTAGTGTCTGTTCTCTAACCAAGTCTCTCACGGCCTGAGATGTCCGAGCAGCATCACGGTTCTGCAAATGATGAGATGAATATCACATTCAAAAGTAACCAAGGAAAAACTGATTCAGTGCGGAATACATAATAATCATTGTAATCCATCAAATATTTTCGCTCGAGCGCGATTGGTCTAAAAGCGTCACGTGGCCGAATGCTCCCTAATTTTCAAAACTGCGTGTGTTTCGAAAAAATATGCTCGGATATTTGTCCTGGGACATTATCTGTTCCTCAAAGCTTACAGTACGCTCTCGGAAAACTGTTCACTTCTCGGAACAGATAGTGTCCGAGAACACATATCCGAGCATATCTTCACGCCATATAGGCCATTGCAGAAACGTGCGAGGACTTGGAAAGAGTATGGTTGTGATCCGTTTGTTTGAAAAACTAAGATATTCAAATGAAAGATCAACTAAATTTGAGAGTCTTCACAACGAACAAAAGTATTTGGAGGAGGAAAATGGCAAAATTGTAGCTCTTTAAATATCACCCAAAATAGAGAGTATGTATGGACTGGGTAGGCAGGCCACAAAATTACAGTGGAACCTCGATTTAACGAACCTCTATTTATCGAAGTCCTCGATATAACGAACGATACTCCACGTCCCGGCCAAAATTACAGTAAAATGTATGGAATAGAACCTCGATACAACGAATTCCTCGATATAACGAACATAATCCGGAAGCCCAAACGGTAAAATCTACCTCGATATAACGAATTACAATGTCAAAACGCGACAGAAGATAAACGCTGAACAGATCAACAGTCAACAAATCCTTTAATCCATATGGTAAAGAGACAGCAAACTATCATTCAATAGCTTATTATTAGTCATAGACATTGGCACTATACTATTTCCACAGAATCACCTGTGGTACAAATCAATCATTAACTATGACCTCGATATAACGAACATTTTGGTCCTTTCCCCTCAAATTCGTTATATCGACGTTTTCCATATAACGAACCCTCGATTTAACGAACAAATTTGGCCGGTCCCCAGCGACTTCGTTAAATCGAGGTTCCACTGTATAAGGGTTTGTAAGGAGAGATCTTTTTCATTTCTTCGTACCGTTTTCAACGTGTCATGGTTTGTATGGAATTTTGTAGGGCTCCCATTTGGACAATTTTCCGCTGAAAAACTCTGAAGCTTGGTTGGGTAACTTTTCATTCATTAACATTTCAGTTGAAACGTTTAGATTTTCGCCCTAGTGCTCTCGCGTTTCTGCAATGGGCTATGGAGGCTATTTATATAAGAATGTCAACAATCAATTTATATTGATCATGTGGTTTCTAGAGAGTGCCTATTTTTGCTGTGATGACTTCTCGACTCACCAATCTCCTGATTTCTTCTTTTTCTGTATTCACCATCCTGCTCCGTTCATCTTTGACTTCAATGTCTTCCTGGATTTCTCTTTTCCTCTCTTCAAGAGCTTGTTTCACCCTGAAAATTGTTATCAATTGAAAGTTTACTATAGATGAAACAGCTGACAAAAAGTCAAATTTCAATCTTCAGGCACGTCTAAATAATGTGGGGGGATTTTTTTTTGTTTTAGCATGAAAGAAAAAACGTGAGCCACCCCTTTAAGCCCATTAATTAATTCTTGACCCACTCCCATATAACTTTATAAGAGGTGACCCACCCCCAACCCCAATCAATCTATACCACTATAAGGAGTTCCTGTTCACTGAACGAAACCAGCATATCTTGTGGACCAGTGTCATACTCTGCGGCAACTTCTTGCTGATGTGTCTTCTTGTATTGTTACAATATGACTGTCATCATCTGATTCACTTTCGCTTTCACTTTCATCACACAAAATAAGGTCATTGTCACTGTCACTCTTATCACCGTCCTCACCAACACTGACGCTTGAAGGAAATGTAGATTCCTTCGAAGTTTCATAATAGTGTACTGTGATTCACTTGGTTTTGTCGATTTTCTTTCCGTTCTTGCTAAGTTTATTATTCTCAACGTATTTGTCCAACTCGGGGACTTTCAGAGTGTCAAGCTCCCCCATCTCTACAAGTGTTTTCCAGTCATAGCAATGTACATCTTTTAAGGCTCGAACTTGCTTTTCCATACTTAGGTTGGATTGCTACATGTGACATCCAGTTGTGTTATATTTTATGTCCAGCATTGCATCAGAATTTATTTAGATCTTCCACATGAACTGTAGTGAGTGTGATTCTTTACAAAAAACACAATGGCCCACCCCCAACCATCGAAAAATTCTTTTTTGGCCCACCCAATGATCCCCCCCCCCCCCACACACACACACACATACACACATAAATTATGACCGGTCCCTTATGTCCTTTCGATATCCAGAAGTGATACTTTAATATCTTGATCAGAAACTGAATTGCTTATGCTGCTGAGGCAAACTCTTGTCAACAAAGATTCTCCTATACTGAACAGATCAACGCTTGTCAGTTGTTACCGTACCCAACCTCCTAGATAGCCAATCAGAAACCGTGTCTAAATAAACAATAGCCTCTATTTGGTGCGAAAATATATAAACAATAGTCTCCATTTGGCGCGAAAATATGCTTGAATATTTGTCCGCGGACATTATCTGTTCCGTGAAGCGAACAGTTTTCCGAGAGCGTAGCTCGAGGAAAACTGTGAGCTTCGAGGAACAGATAATGTCCAAGGACAAATATCCGAGCATATTTTCGCCCCAAATGAAGACTATCGTGTTTATTATCCTTCAAATCTTTTACGAAACGCGCGCAGTTTTGGTTTAACAATTATTCCATGAGCGCGCGTTGGATATGAGATGATAGATAGCTAACGAGGCGCGTAGCCCCCAAAATATAGAAAACTAGACTACAATAAAAACAAAAAGGCCCAAAAAATCACGCATACGCTCGCCATTTTTGTAGATCATGGTATAATGGATCATATACCATGATGGCTAAACCAATGAAAACTCTCGAATTGCATTATCCAATGATCCAATTTTTAATAAATAAACAATAGTCTCCATTTGGCGCGAAAATATGCGAGGATATTTGTCCGCGGACATTATCTGTTCCGAGAAGCGAACAGTTTTCCGAGAGCGTAGCTCGAGGAAAACTGTGAGCTTCGAGGAACAGATAATGTCCAAGGACAAATATCCGAGCATATTTTCGCCCCAAATGGAGACTATTGTCTTTATTATCCTTCAAATCTTTTACGCAACGCGCGCAGTTTTGAAAATTGGAGTATATTCTCGGATATCCCCCAGTTTTAGCTGGGGGATATTCGGTCACGTGGCGTGTTTAGACCAATCGCGCGCGAGCGAAAAGATTTGATGGATTATAATCTCGGATATCCCCCAGTTTTAGCTGGGGGATAATCGGTCATGTGACGTGTTTTGACCAATCGCGCGCGAGCGAAAAGATTTGATGGATTATAAACTAGGATATTTGTCCGCGGACATTCTCTGTTTTCCGAGAGCGTAGCTCCTGTAAAACTGTGAGCTGTTATACTCACCTTCCCATATTATGCTGATGCTCTTCTTTCTCAGCGGTCAGCTGTGATTTCACTTTTTGCTGTTTAGACGCTACTGTCATGTTGACTGTGCCTTGTGCACGCTTGTCTTTCTACAGAGCACACAAGATAATATGAGTGAGCAATGTACTCGCGTACTGTCCCAGGGTTCGCTGTTTGCCGGAGTACATTAGGGGACTGTGGTGGAGTGTTACCAACAAACAAACACACACCAGTCACGGTTCCTTGAGCTGCCCCGATGAAGTGAGAACAGTTAACCACCTCAAATTCAAGTTCAAGTTTGACTCGCATACTGACGTAACAGAACAGCTTTTTATGGAAACCAATAGTTTTTCTTTTTGTTTTTTTTCCGATTCACACTTTCCACTTTAGACGCAGTTCACCTTACAGTTACTCAGAAAGCACTGCTGTCAACGTACATGTAAGACCTTAATGTCTTGGAGGAAGGGTAGATCATACTTTCCCCTTGGGAATGATACTAAATGTACGAAAAACATTAGCGGTTTAATGGGCATCTGACCTCTTTCCTGAAAACAGAAAGTTCTCGCCGCCACTCGTCCATGTCGTTTGTTATCTTCTTCAACTGGTCCTGTTGCCTTTCAACCCGCTCTTCCCTTTTTAATCTAAGAACAGAAAAATCTTCACTATCAGTTGATGATGACCTTTCTTTTCCTTCTCACCGCTTTACCAAATAGCATTTTCCACGTAATCATGTCCTAAGTTTGTGTGTTGCTTCTTTTGATTTCCTCTGTTAAGTATGTTTGAGATCAGTATTCCATTTAGTATTTCAAAATACACTGATTATTGATTTTACAACACTTCAGAATAAAGGGGGGAATGTTCGCTATATAAGGAGTTGTCATTTCTTGAAAGGTATGATTGACAATATTTATTCAAAAAAAAGATGTAGAATAACATAGCTAGGTTGAATTGAGTACATACTGTGTGAAGATTGTTTCAGCGTTCAATGCATATTTGTCATGCAGGCTCACATCTTTATCACGGTCTTAGTACTTACCTATTAAAAACTATCTGATTGTCTTTTCGAGACAGTTGCCTCTGGTAATTCATCAGGGCGTTTTGATGTTTAATTGCCACTTCATGTTTTAGATTCTCCTCCTCTTGACTGTGCATATTCAGACAGATAAGAATAAGAACATCCTTTGCGCCCACACAATGAAGAGCAATAAGGAATTCAATATAATTAAACTCTTCATTCCCAGTGGTAAAAACATTTAAATTCTCCATACAGTACCAGCCAGCAGTTAAACTGACAGGTAAAGAGAATCAATAAAATCATCAACTCAGTGTTAATGTATCACCATACTGTCAGATTGACATTAATAAGAGAGATAGAACTTATTGACTGGGTTTGAACATGGGTTAAGTATGCTCCAATTTTTGTTTGTTTATTCTCTTTTAAGATAGAAACAGTTACAACGCAATCAGGATGAAAATGTTTTCCCCTTTAGCGCCATATGTCCAATGTTAAAAAAACTGTATCTCCTAAAGCCGCCTTTTTCTACAGTTTGGGAAGAAAATCTCCCCTTTGTACAGATTCCATCATTTTGTCATACATACAATATGCATGGTTCAGTGATTGATAAGAGCGTTATTACTGGAAACAATCAAATAGACATTAACGCTTGATGTTGCTGAGAAATTATCACTTTCTGAATTCTAACAAATGATAAAGTGACATTTTCTAGCTCTCCCCCCCCCCACACGTTTCAAAGTTCCTTTATACAAGTTCTAGCTCTTCCACTGACCTTAACCGCTGACCCAGTTGTCTTCTTGTTTTAATGTGTCTGTTTTGCACTGAGCGATTCCGACTTTGAACTTTCTATTACACAGAGAACAAAAGAAATGAAAACAGCTTGTTCTGTTGGTCTTTTCTTGGGTCTAAGGACAAGCTCAAACATATCTAAGGGAATAAAACAAATGTAGACCCGATCTACGGTAAAACGGCTACCATTTTGTTTGTAAAATTGTTTCTGTGGCAATCCAATGCAAAAAAAAAGAAAAAAAAACAATTCGGCTTCCATTATCGCTCAGGAATAATGTCAATAATGATTTGCTGGCCAAATCTTCATTTCTCAAGTGACAAATCCTTCATCAAATACGACCACGAAGAGTTAAGGAATCCAGTTTAAAAGAACGGTAAATTTGATACTAACTTCGTATCTTGTGTTTTACAATGCTTTCCTAGCAAGCAAAAGTCCTCGTGTAATTAGTGCAAGCGAACACCAATGGCCTGTTAACTAGATTACAAAAGCATTAAAAAAATAAAAGCTTTATTAAGCACTATAACGATTCAGGTGTTGCCGCTATCAGTAAACCTTACCATATGCTCTTGAGAGATTACCATATTTTTCTTTGTAAAGGCGTTTTTATGTCTGTCTAAAAGATTAAGCTGGGTCATAGTACGATGCAGTTCTTCTTCTCGTTCTTTCTGCCACAGATTTTCTTCCTGAGGTATAAAAGCAAACACAAACAAATGAATGAATTCCACTGACCAGTGGACTGTGCACTGAATATCAACTACCAACACACTAACAATTAATTAAAATTTCTGTTTTGTTGCTACTCACTTGCTGTCACTGCTGTCACTTGTTTAGCTAGATGCAGTGATTCAGAGATGGTAGACCCAAAACAATAAATAAAACATCATAGAAGTAGTAAATACCTGCTTTTGTTTTTTCTCGGCATCTTTAATTTTCTTGGCCAGGATTTTGTTACCCTGGCAATTGAACGAAATTATACATTAATATATATTTTTTCATATCAGTTTCTTTACTGCAAGTCACCTACAGTGATGGCTTTGATGCAGAAAACATGCACTACTATACAATGTAGAGGGACCATATTATTTGACTGACATTTTTGAGAAGTGTTCATTGCCTTTAACGAACCCATTCATTGCTTTGGAGAGACTTCAAAATTGAGTAAGGAATGTACACATCAATGCCTGTGAACATCTGAGCAGAAAATCAGTTTACATCATGAAATTTGTTTTGCTGAACTTTTGTGATAACTTGAAAAGCGTGAAGTATTTACATCATTGATGTGTAAACTTCAAATTTGTTAATCTCTGTCATTAATTTTTCACCAAATAAATACTTGACATGAACTGTATATACGCACCTTTATTTGTTCCTGTTTTCTCTTTTCCATCTGCCAAGTGTAGTCTTTTGATAAAAGCACCTCGAGTTTGTCTTTTTTTAACCTCTGTTCATTTCTCAGTCGTCTTGCTCGCACTTCATACTAGTATCATAACAAGAACATTAATGTAACCCTGGTGCAAGGACAGATCATCAAAAGTCTATTCATCTCCATTTATTCCTCAAACTGAACACATACTAGATTATACTAATTAAGCTGACCTGTTTTGCATCCTTAGCTTTGTACATGTCCCAAATCTCTTCTTGTCTCTGTCGATGTCTTGCCTGTCTTAGTTGTTCTTCTAACTTCCTCTGTTCACTCCATTCCATTTCTAACATCAATTGCTCCTTACGAGCTCTCTCTTGTTCTTCATGTCGTGACATCATTAAATTCACAATGCGTTGATCCTTTAAAAAAGGATGGTCAAACTTAAACCTGAAGGTTAAGGCTTTTAAAGGCATCTTTAAATGGATAAGCTTTTTCAGCCTTCAAACATATTTAATTTAAACAATTAGTATTTTTACGCTAACTGCAGAAATTCTCACGCTCATTTTGGCTAATTTTGTTGTTGATCAACAAGCAGAGAAAAAGATGAATTTATAATTTCTGTAATACATCAAGGACTGAGACTGGTCAATTGGACAATTTGTTCTCTAAAAAACAAATTGGTGTCAGTTTTTCATGCATTTATCTTGATATTAACAATGAAATCGTCATAACATTGTCAAAGTAGTCTGCAGATCCACTCGGCTATCACCTCATGGATCCACAGCTACTTTGACTTTGTTATGACAAAATTCATGATCAACAACAGGTCAAACTCACGAAAAACTGACATCACTTTTGAAAAATATACATACATGTGTCACTTAATTTTCTTATCCTAAAAAAAAACTTTAAAAGAGATATTAATTCTGCAGATGCTTCTCAATTTTCTCTAACCATCTACAAACTATTATCAACTACACACTGCCATAAGCTCCTACCTTATCTGACAAGCCTTTTCCATCTGAAGCACTTGGTATTGAATGTAAAAAATCAATGCTATCCATGGAAGCTGTTCTCTTGATGTGCTGTGGACCTCTTCTTCTAAATGAGTCTGCAGATGATGGTTTCTTACTTTTCCTTCGGGAATGCTCGCTGATTGAAGACCAGCTTCTCCTAGCCTCCACTCCTGTTTCTGAGTCAGAGCTATCTCCTTTGGGACTGACTGGGCTGCGGCTCTTAGTACTTGATGGATACCTGCTGCTACAAAGAACATTAACATTGGCCTGCAAATCAGTAGCAGACTCTAAACCTAACATGCCATTACATGTGCATGTACAGTATGTCAATCTCATCATATTACTGTAGAGACAGTACCTTGAAAAAGTACATATATGTCTAGTTGTTAGTAATCATATTATTACCCCATTCACACCAACTAAACATGTTTAATTAAACCAGGTTTAGAAAAATGAAAACTATTAAAGAAAAACTGCAACTCAGGCTTTTATGCAGGATTTAGATGAACTTAAACATTTTTTTTAATTTGTGCTGAATTTGAAGTAAAAGAAAACATCAGTAAGCAGCTTTTGTAAAGAAACCAATTTTAAACCATGTGAACGGGGCATACTTACATGACTGGAATGCTTGCAAGTGTTTCATCTCAGAAAATTGTGACACAGAGATAAACGCTGTGATATGGGGGTATCCATTACAACCATACACAGTAGTATACTACACTCAAGTAAACTAGATAATAACAGTGATGATAATGACAACGACGATGATAATGACGACGACAATGACGACAATTTTCCATGACCTACATGATTAAATGCGCTTTACAATTCAATAAAATGACTAAAAATGAATAAAATACACAGTCAGGTAATTAAGATAACTCACGACAATAAGTCAGCAAAAAGGACGCACATCTAATTATCACATGTAGTTGTACATAAAAGTTATCATCATGATGATAAATTGAAACACAGCAAAGAGGGGTGAGCATAAGACATTCACAAACCTGTATTTAGGTTTTCCAGTTGGAGGTTTTTGAGCTTTTTCATCCATGAAATACACATTCTCTTTTCCTCTGAGATCAAGTGGACTTGCAGCCCTAAAAATTAACCTCTGATGCTGTAAGGCTAAAGTTTATATATTTCTAAATGTTGTGAAATAAGCCCAGGTTGGGGAGGGGGGTGGGGGGGGGGGGGGGGGGGCACTGCCATGTGAAAGAAGTGCTGTCAGTTTTAAAAAAGTATCTGCTCATAATTCAAATTTTTTGATGAGCATCCTAATCCATGTTTAGCCAGAGTTAAGCCCTTTCCAAACAGGAAATGTTTGGCAATAAAACACGATCAAACATGTGACCAAACGTTTTGCTATTTGGACACCTTGTTTGATCATGTTTGATTGTGTTTGATAATATTTGAATGATGACAAACAGTGATGTTTGATACTGTCCCAAACAATAACATTCTTCGAGGTCACCAATGTTTGCATGTTCATGTTTGATCCTCAAACACTTCTCCTTTGGAGAGGGCTAATAAGACAAGAATCAGTCAAATTCCGGATCTATATCTATATCCTTGAATCTATTTTCTTGCCAAAATCTTACATTTAATCAAGGTTTTTTGTTGCACTTTGCAAGGGGAACTTGAGATGAAAATAACTGTTGTATATCGTACATAAAGTTCTATGTCATCTTATTTTTAATTCCTACTGGGACTCAGCCAATTGATAAGAATATTTGGAGTAGAAACAAGTTGAAAAAATATCCAACCTGTGATATTTGTGTGTGTCAACATGTTTAGATGATGTCCTTCCATTTTGTTCTTCTTCTTGATCTTGATCTTTGTTCTTTTGTAATGTGAAGCTATTTAACGCATCTCTCCTACCAGTGTTATCTGAGAAATTCAAAGAAGTGATTAACGTGGTGGACCTAGAACATAGTCCACAAGGAAGTAGAGTTTTCATTTCAAAGATACAGTGGGTTAAATCCTTAAAGGGGCAGTGTCACGAGGATTTTGCAGGTTTAGGTCAATTCTGTGCTAAAATCATTACTTTAGGGTTTCCTCATACACAAAATGCTTCTGTAAAGCTAGGACGAAGATGTCAAATCAATTTTATCAGAGAGGGCTAACCATGATAAATTCTTTGAGGATTTTTTGAAGACGTAGCATTAAATCTTGAAAAAATTGGTCAATTTTTTCAAGTTTCAATCCATTTCCATCCTTGCCATCCGTAACGACAGGCACCAGGAAACAGTTTCAGTACCTTCAAATAGTCTTCAATAACAAAACTAGACCATTATTTTTGGAATTCAATTGATGCGAAGACACTTTCTAGCTTTTTATAAAGTTGCCAAATAGGGTGACACTGCCCCTTTAACCTACCCCTGCTAACTGTAGCATTCTCAACAGAAAGAGCTTTAGAATTAAGTAAGAAATGTGAACAAAAGGGAATTTTAAGTAACATCTTTTTCATAGGTTCTTCAAGCTGTGAATGACAGTTTATATTTCTAACCAGGAATCTTACTAATGTTGGTGGACCTGTCAGACTGAAAAGCTAGAGCAATACAAATAGATTACTTCATAGAAAGTGCAATGTACAGATTTTTATTCACGAATTGCAAAACTTTGCAAAACTCACTCGTTTGTTTTGCAAAGTTTTGCAATGAGTGAATAAAAATCCGTACAAAGCACTTTCTTTGCTGTAATTTGTTTATTGTATATATAGCGAGAATTAAACATCCTTTAAATCAGTTTTATTTTTCCCCGATGACATAAGCTTACATGCAGAACAGCAAAAAATTCAAGACTGATGTAAATGACCGAACGTAATAAAAAACAAATTCGCTTTCCCGTCCAGCAGCAAGCGGACAAAGAGCCTACACAACGTAAAATACAATACGGGGAATTCGTATTAAAACACAAAGTGTGAAATCTTTTCGCTTGTCCATGACGACGCTTTGCACTGTGCAAAGACAAATTCGGACTCTGTTGACTTATGTTGTGTGTAGAAATGTTCCTCCTTGAATGTTCGCCCTTGAAACAGAGATAAGACTTGCCGAGGTGACTGTTGGCTGAAGCTGAAGTGCTAATGATCAAGATGTTGGATGTATTCCGCTGCTGTTTCCGAAAGTCAACTAAAGCCGAAGCCATGTTTTTAAAACACAAACTGCAAGCGGGTGCTGATTTCAAGACCACGCTTCTGGGAAGCCATTTGAGTGTTTTGCTCTGATTGGCTAAGCCATTCTACTCTGGGCGATGATTGGTTATATTTTCACATGTGAAGAATGCTATACGCGAAGTTGATTGGACGTATCGCTTTTTCACATGTTAAAATATAGCACATATAGAATTTTATTTGCAGGGTTTATTAACTAAGATTCTCGCTATATTACAATAAACAACTTTACTATCATGACACTGCAAAATCATTGTGGTCAAACATGACTGCCAGTAATAAATGAATAAACAAAGAAACCAAAGGCAAAACTTCTATATGTAAAACTTCATGTACCACACTGTAACTGTAAAAAAATTAAAAACATTAACTTGGCATGGCAATCGATTTAGAAAATAAGATAGGAAAATTGCATGATTATATCAATGATAACTGAATCAACTGTTAGATCTTAAGATCCACTTGGAATATCTGTAAACATGTATCAACTTTTCGATAAAAAATTAAACAGTCATCAATGAGATTCCAACCTTGGTGCCGTGGTGAACTTGAAAAGTGCTTCCTTTCCTCATTGTTGACAGTAGACACTGCATTCTTCTCTCGTATTATTCTCCCTCTTTCTTCTCTGCACAGCTTTAGTTTCCCTGATCAGATAACGGAAACTGAATTCAACAACAAAAATAATACAGCATGTACAGTAATTTGATTACAAGTACAACTCATGTGTTCACAAACACTGCAATGAACATAGCTCAAATTTTGATAATTGGGAAACAAAAAACATGTCCATAGTGGTTTACAAACACAAACAAATGTCTGTACATGTATGTGATGAATTTTGATTTTCATTTTGCTTGGAAAATGCTTTTTTATAATTTACTCCAGAGGCACACACTGGGAAAACAGGTAGTCTACTATCAGCATGTCTGCATGATCATATGAAAGGATAAAATTCCAAATTTTGGTTTAAAACACAGTGTATATAATTAACAAATAGATTCCATGTTGCCGTGCGTCTGTTCAGTAATAGATCACAGATGACCTCAAAATGTAAAAGTAAGGGAAAGTCTGCATTCGGGCCAAGTGGCCCATCAGGCTGGAGCTTATCCCGGTTTCTGTAGCATGAAGCAACTGGGAGTATTTCTACTCCCCCCTGGATGGGATGCTGGTCCATCGCGGGGTTACCCCCAGCATTAAATTCGCCGGTACCCATTTATACACCTGGGTGGAGAGAGGAAGTGTCTTGCCCAAGAACACAACACAATGTCCCCGGCCAGGGATTGAACCCGGAGCGCTCGCTCTGGAGTCAAGCGCGCTAACCATGAGGCCACCGCGCCTCCCACACCTCAAAATGTGGTAAGAACAAAAAAGTGGCACACGAGATGTAGCCGAGTGTGTCACTGATGTTCTTACCACATTTTGACGTATTCTGTGATTTATTACTGAACAGACGCACGGCAACATGGAATCTATTTGTTTTATATAATAACGAAAAGCCTTTTTTAGTTCCAAATATTTCAAAATAACATGAAAGCCGGCTTTTGCCCCGCCTTTGCCCACTTTGGCGAAGACGACAAAAAGCCATTTGACGTGATCTATAATCTATACAAGATGAAGCAATTTCATTGGTTACTCTGCGTAGCAAAGAATTGTGATTGGTCGAGGAAAATCACGCCACTGTCAAACCTGACTTGAGTGTCGCTCCTTGTGAAATGGAAACTTCCAGTGAAAGCAGAATTGAACTGCGAAGTTTAAAAATCTTGAAGAAAATGCTGGAAAAATCAAATCAGTTTTTGTCATCAGAGCAGCACTGTGAGCCGAAAAGCTTGGACGTTGCCTTGAAAATTGCAGGAGTTGAAAAAACACCCTCAGAAAACTTGGGGTTGCGGTCAACCTAGAGGACATTCGATTTGAGTTTTGAAAGAAAGGAGTGCAAATGACGGTGGAGATTTTTGTCTTCTGTGGTTGGTGATTCTCAAATCAGTTTGATATAGTGTTGGAAGCACATTTTAGCTGCGATACTGTCGGCCGTGAGCTGTGCTTAGCTATACTTAACTTGCTACTGTTCCTTGAAACAGACAGGAACATTCGCATCGAAAGGCAAGGTTATGTGTTTATTTTACTGATTTTAAGAAGTGATGTTTTGATGTTTTATTCCTAACATCAATCAGTGTGTCAACAGTTGTTTTGACACTGGGAAAAGTTGAATTTTTTAATAAATTTATCTCAGAAACATTTTGTTTATTGGGTTTGTTAAATTCTAGATAAGCAATGGTTCTCGGCTTACCAAGACCAAGTTTGTGTGTGGTTTAGTCTCACTCGACTGCTCAAAAATTTTTTCTGGATCAGTTTCTAAAAGAAATGGCTTTATCTTTTTTCTTCTGGCTTCTTGAACCTGTTCAATGCCTCGGCAAGACTTTTTTGTACCTTATCTTTTGCCCAGCCATGTAAAACATTATCCTATTTCTCAAAACTTTCCGCCATTTTAAAACAGCAGAGGGAAAAACTTTGTAATGATGATGTCAATTGTGCATCTGTCCTCTAATAGATCATAGGCGAGAACCAATCAAAATGCGAGAATAACTTGGGTTTATTATATAATACATATTAAAAAATGTATACGATGAACAAAAATGAAAGAAATTGCTATCCAGGGTACATGTAGATGTGTGACACTAATTTTAATGTTCAAAAGAAAAAAGAAATAAAAACTGACAACATAGAAATATTTCAAAGTGTCATCTTGTGAAAAATCATAAACGTTAAATGCATATATGTAACCCTTGTTCCTTACATGTACAGTGTATAGCACTGCTCCTCAGTGTGGATAACTTGATGCTTTACACGACTCTATTGTGTTAATATAGTTACAAGGCCTTGCACAGCTACCTTATTTAACTTTTTAATTGATCCATATGCGACAAAAAAGGCAAGAAAGAAAAAAAAATAATTATGTTACTACAGCAGATAACCTCATGTTGAAGACCCTTTTTCAAGTTAGTCTAGCAGACTTGCGCAAATCCTTACCAGCTGCATTTACCCAAACACCCCCTAATATTTACATAGTACGTCAACAGGACATGACAAACATACGCCAAAAAAGTTCCTGTTTCTATTAGCTATATTAAATCTGAAACTCACTTAGCCTCTGCCGTTCATGTTCCTGGAACACTTCACGGACAGCATGATGAGAATAGTCAGTGTCATAAAGAGACTTGAATTCTTCTACAAACTCCTCTAGTGACTTATGTAACAATTCCACAGGCTGAAAAACAAATCATTACTTCAACCAAATTATATATTAGAACAGTAGCAAGTTTCATGGTAAACATATCCACAACATGAACATGGGGCATTACTAGTACTGACAAGATATGATAGAGATTCAAAACTGTTACTTAACTGGTACAGATCCATATTAACCCTTTCACCCCCAGAGATCTCCTTTTGATGAGTAAAATCATGTGGCGTTAGACAGAGTAAAATCTATTAAGTAACCCTTGGTGGTGAAAGGGTTAAGGTCAGTGATAGCAATAAAACACAAGGGATTATATTGTGTCCGTTAAATAGCTCGTTTAGAGCTACCAAGTTTTCATGTACAGGATTAAATATTAAATGTTTTATGGTGCATTCACTGAAACTGGGGCCACCTAGACAATGATAGCCAATCAGATGGCAGCACTAAAACAATAGATTCCAACATTTTCAAATCTAGCCAATCAAATGTCCGAGACAAAACAACGAAATCACAACTTCCTTGTTGTGATGCTTACGTGGCTATGGTGTCACTTATCAATAAATTGTCAAGCTCAAACTGTCAGTGCTTTCAGGTGCTAAAATTGAATTAATATGCCAACCTCGTTCCCAGGGTCTTTTCCCTAGCTTGGGGGCAGGGCGGGAAAAGACTCTAGCCAGGGAAAAGACCTTGGGAACGAGGTTGATTATATGCTGCACTTTCTATAGGGTAGTTGGTTGGTTTAGAAAATACATAAATGAACAGCTGCATAAGAATGTCACTCAGAAATATATATTGCAAGAGTGTGTGGTGTAGTTTTATTGTCGTGGCTGTTTTAAAGAAACCCTTCATGATCAAAAGGTCTCTGAGTAGGTAAGATTCTTCAAAGGGAACCTACACTCTGACAAAAAGGTTCACTTCAAAAGACATGAAATAATTTGAAAAATCAAATTTGTTTGAAGTTTTAACTAACAAAGCACGTTTACCTTAAATACATGAATTATAGAATTGTCTATTTTTGTTTTCAAAGTTCCTGGGCACCGCCATCTTGAATAATTGTGACATGAAATGGTTGCCATTTTGTTATTAGACAAAAGCTCTTTGTGTCAGAACAATAGAGCAACCAAAACACGTCACAATTATTCAAGATGGCGGCGCCCAGGAAATTTGAAAACAAAAATATGCGATTCTGAAATTCGTTTTTCTCCACTATAGACACTCTTCTGGAAAAAAATTAAAACTAACATTATAGCAAATACTATATCCTGCAGTTTAAAGTGATTCTTCAGTAGGAGTGAAGGTTCCTTTTAAGTGTCACCTCTAGTTTTTGCCTGAGACTGTGATTTTACACGCTGAGGTTTTTGAAAGTACAAAGAGGAAAAAATTCATTTATTTCAACAAACATGTTATTTCAATACACTGATAACCCAGACAGGGAGCTCAAACTCTGAAATGTTCAGCTGCTAAAACAGTAAATGCCATAGTTTTTTCCAAGCTGCATGGTGGATTTCACTGTCAGCTGCATAATTATTATGACAACTGAAAGCTGTGTAAAATTTATCTTTCATAAAAGACAGTATCAAAATCCATTATTCTATGATTTTGAAAAACACTCTAGTCATGAGCATCACAACAAACAAGTTGAGATTTCATTGTTTTGTACTGTAAATTTGATTGGCTAGATTTGAAAATAATGGAATCTATTATTTCAGCTCCTTTAACCCTTTAATGCCCAATAGTGACTTATAGATTTTACTCTGTCTAACGCCAGACGATTTTACTCATCAAAGGGAGACCCCTTGGGCACTAGGCTTGATTTCCAGCCGTTATGGGAGTCCGGTGATTTATCCTCCTCCCAACTACGGCTGGATCACTGGTCTGTAGCGCTTGTCTGTGACGTCGCATCCGGTTTTTATGCAAATTACCATGCATGGAGGAAAAAATGGTGGAGTTTGGTGCTCCGCCACTGATATCTCGTTATTTAAAGGCGCCAGATGCTCGCCTTTTGCCGTTGTTGCTCAGCTGCAGTGTGGAACTGCATTACCAGGGTTACAACGAGGATGTGCAACAGCCGACTTGGTGGCAGAGCCTATTTGAGGCAGTGGGCATTTCCCGGCATTTAAAGGGGACACCTGGTGGCCCCAGTGAACCCAACCGAGACCCATTACCACCCTTCCACCCCAAAAA
>JAHPZR010010541.1:17500-44305 GCA_019787425.1 Platygyra sinensis | reverse complement strand
TTGGGGTAATTTGTGAAGTGTACACTTTATTCTGGAAGGAGGAGTTTTCTATCTCCATGACCCTCGGAGAGAGGAAAAGGGTTCCCTTCATGAGACATGATTACTTTGTTCAGGAGTGGGAGGCCGTGGGGAGAAGTTTAGTGAAAGGATTTGTTTCTGTCTCCTATTTTCCCATGATTTTGTCAAAGGCTTTTCTATGCTACTGCCTCTTTGGCAACCAAGTTCCAGATTCCATGCTTGTTGATTCATTTACAAAGTACCTATCCCCAGTAGAGGAAGAATTCATTGTAGATATTATAAGGAAGAATGATGAATTTACTGATTTTCTTGAAAGATTCAAGTGTAGAAGGGTGGTTACCACTGAAAACCTTAGCCAAGTCATTCTTGAAATTTCCAAGCAGGAACTAGTTCAGAAACCACATCTCATGATTTCATCTTTGCAACCTTTTGTACAGCAGTTGAAACAGTATCCCCAGTTCCAAACTATTACAGCCGTCGAGGGCTTCTATGATAGTCTTAAACCTACAACAAAAAAGGTGCTATCTTGTCTCACCTCAAAACCACAGAGTGAAGGAGAGAGAGATGCATTTAAATTTTTGCAGCGATTTGTAAGAGGTCTGGAGATGCCAAAACTCCTACAGTTTTTGCGATTTACAACAGCAATGGATCTTGTGATTGACAAGAAGATGGGTTGCTTTTATTAAGCGCGAGGGCTTGAGTGCAAGACCCATTTCCCACACCTGTGGACCCCATTTGGAAATTCCATCCACATATGCTAACTATGTGGAATTAAGGGAAGCCTTCATGAACATTCTTAATCGAGACAACTGGGAAATGGATGTTATATGAATGAAACTCTGTTGGCCTAGGTTTTTGATCATTTATCATCAATGCTTTTTTGTTACAAACTAACTGTCGAAGGGTTGAATCACGCCCTGTAAATAACAGGCTATTTATTTGGACTGCACAAAATTGGTGTCTGAAATTTTCCCAAGTACTGTTGTAGTTTTTACTAAGGCAGCCTCAGAACCAAGGGTCTGTGTCAGCTGTGTTTTCAAGCTGGGCAGAATGTTGTGTTAGTCTGTTGTATTTTAGGTATGAAGTTCTAATTTCAGGGTAGACCATAAGAGATCTTTGGGGTCTTGGGAGGAGGTGACTTTGTGCCAGAAAAATTTTAAAATGCTGAGATTTCAGGCTAAGGAAAGTAGCATGCACTGAACATTTTGTTAAGATCCCAGACAATTTTTTTAATTGTTATAGTTTACTTTAAGTGTTGACATTAAAGTGAGAATACAGTCAGATATATATCTGACTGTATTCCCAAGAACATGCCTAGAGAATTTGGCTTGTCACTTATAATCGGATGCACTTCTTTCCTAGAGTAAGCTCTCCACAAGTCTTATCGTAGCTCAAAAAAAGGAAATAACTCTTTTGTATGCCTTTTGGGGTGGAAGGGTGGTAATGGGTCTCGATTGGGTTCACTGGGGCCACCAGGTGTCCCCTTTAAATGCCGGGAAATGCCCACCGTCTCAAATAGGCTCTGCCACCAAGTCGGCTGTTGCACATCCTCGTTGTAACCCTGGTAATGCAGTTCCACACTGCAGCTGAGCAACAACGGCAAAAGGCGAGCATCTGGCGCCTTTAAATAACGAGATATCAGTGGCTAAGGGAAGGACAACCCTGACAGAAAAACCCTGGTCCTCCAGGTTGGGGGTTGAGCAGTAGGCTAACCCCCTACTCTCATAAAACTTTCATGGTTACAGAAACGTCTACAGAAATTCGTATCACTCAACCAGTCTTGGGCGAAAGAGGGGCAACCCCAAACGGGATTGAAATGACGCAGTGCAGCCAAACCCACACTGTGGACGCTGTAAGGCCGAACCGACTACTCACACCCAGGACTACCATTAAGATTGGGACATGGAATGTTAGAACCATGTTCGAGGCAGGAAAAGCTCAACAGATTGCAAACGAAATGAGTAGATATAAAATCAGTCTACTTGGTATCAGCGAAACAAGATGGACCAAGTCCGGAAGGCTTAGGCTAGCATCTGGCCAAACGATACTTTATTCAGGCTATGAGGATGACCACGCAAGGCACATGCACGGAGTAGGCTTTATGCTCTCAGCGGAAACAGCCAAAACAATGATGGGATGGGAACCGGTTAATGCAAGATTGATTACTGCAAGATTCTATGGTACCGCTACTAACATCTCAATTGTGCAAGGATATGCTCCAACAAATGACGCAGAGCCTGAGGAGAAAGTGGAATTCTACGACACCCTGCAGAGCACCATTGATAAAATACCAAAGAAAGACCTTCTTATCATTATGGGAGATTTCAATGCAAAGATCGGCAGCGACAACACAGGAAGAGAGGGAGTTATGGGAAGGCATGGAGAGGGTGAAATAAATTTAAATGGGGAACTCTTCGTGGAAATGTGTGCGTTCAACTGTATGGTTATTGGTGGCTCCATCTTCCCACACAAACGCATACATAAAACAACCTGGATGTCCCCAGACCACAACACTGAAAATCAAATTGACCATATCTGCATTAGCAAGAGATTCAGGCGATCAGTGCACGACGTGAGAGTGTGCAGAGGAGCAGACGTGGCATCAGATCACCACCTAGTTGTGGCCACACTGAGGCTAAAGCTCAGGAAATACAACACCAGAAACCCCAAAGTAGCTCCAAGGTACAATATCAAGCTACTTCAAGATCCACCCTCTCTTACAGCTTTCCAGATTGCACTAAACAACAGGTACCAGGTCCTAGCAGACCTAGCAGATGAAGAGGAACAGCAGAGCATAGAAGGTGTATGGAATGACCGGAAGCAGGCATGGACAGATACATCTAACGAGATCCTAGGTCTAAGGCGAAACCAGCACAAAGAATGGATCACCACAGAAACCTTAAGCAAAATTGAGAGCAGAAGGAAGCTAAAGGACAAGATCAGCAACAGCAGAACAAGGGCTGCTAGGAGGGAAGCGCAGAAACAGTACAACAAAGCCAACCAGGAAGTGCGAAGAGCTATCAAGCATGATAAAAGACAGTTTATTAACAATCTGGCAAAGGAAGCAGAAACAGCAGCAAATCAACACAGGATGAAAGACCTGTATGAACTGACAAGGAAGCTAGCAGGAAAGAAGAGCGCTGCACCAAAACCCATCAAGGACAAATACGGCAACACGCTCACCAAGCAGGAAGACCAACTGAAGAGATGGGGAGAATATTTTGAGGAATTATTGAATCGACCATCACCACAAGGCTCTATAGCCATCCCAGAAGCCGAGCTCATGTTGGATGTTATCACTGAAAAACCCAGCAAGGAAGAAATAGCAAAAGCAATACAGAAACAAAAGAATGGGAAAGCTCCAGGGCCTGATGGCATTCCAGCAGAAATTCTAAAAGCAGATCTAAACACCTCAACGCAGATGCTGTATGAGATCTTTGAGAAGGTTTGGGAGGAGGAAACTATTCCTGAGGATTGGAAAGAGGGCTATCTTGTAAAAGTCCCCAAAAAGGGCGACCTAGCAAACTGTAACAACTATAGAGGAATTACCATGCTATCTGTACCAGGAAAAATCCTCAGCCAAATAATCCTGCAAAGACTAATAGATGCCCTTGAGGAGATCTTAAGGGACCAACAAATGGGCTTTAGAAAGAACAGGTCTTGTACTGACCATATCGCAACCCTAAGAATTATAGCTGAGCAGTCGCTAGAATGGAACTCCTCACTATACATCACTTTCATAGACTTCGAAAAGGCCTTCGATAGTGTCGATCACAACACACTCTGGAAGATTCTCCGTCACTATGGAATCCCAGAGAAGTTTATTGCCATCATACAACAGTCCTACTTCAATTCCCAAATCAGAGTAATACACAATCGTGAACTAACACCGCCTTTCTCTGTAAAGACAGGAGTCCGACAAGGCTGCATCTTATCACCTATGCTATTTCTTTTGGTTATTGATTGGATAATGAAGACCACAACGGAAGGCTCCAGGACAGGATTACAATGGACTCTCCTCTCCCAACTTCACGATCTAGATTTTGCTGATGACATCGCTCTACTTTCCCACAACCACAGGCATGCGCAGGACAAAGTCCATTCACTGGCTACAACTGCAGAAATGGCAGGTCTCAAAATCAAGAAAAGCAAGACCAAGACAATGCGCATAAACAGCACAAACCAAGCTCCAATTAAGCTAGACAACGAAGACATAGAGAATGTCACCTCCTTTACCTACCTAGGAAGCGTGATAGCTGTTGATGGAGGATCCGAACGAGACGTGTTGGTGAGGAATGGCAAAGCCAGAACAGCTTTCCTTCTACTCAGACCCGTGTGGAGATCAAAGGAAATATCCCTGAGGACCAAATTGAGGATCTTTAACACAAATGTTAAAACAGTCCTGATGTATGGAGCTGAAACTTGGAGAGTAACAAAGAACATCACAGATAAAACCCAAGCCTTCGTTAACCGCTGCCTACGCTACATCCTTGGTGTAAGATGGCCAAACACTATCAGCAACGAAGATCTATGGGCAAAAACCCAGGAAGACAAGATGAAGGTCCAAATCAGAAGAAAGAAATGGAAATGGATTGGCCAGACGCTAAGAAAACCACACAACAGCGTAACTAAACAGGCACTTTTCTGGAACCCCCAAGGAAAGAGAAACCGTGGGAGGCCAAAAAACAACTGGAGAAGATCAGCCGAACAAGAACTGCGGCAAATAGGTCTACGATGGACCCAAATTGAACACCAAGCCCAGGACAGAGAACAGTGGAAGAAAACTGTAAACGAGCTATGCTCCTCATAGGAGCCAAGGCTATATAGGCCTTTTGAGGCCAGGATAAATAAGTTCACCGTCTTTTTGTGGAATCATGAATGTACAATTTAATTAAGAGTGCTTTAGGTGAAATTCGAGTCCAAATAAACACGAACAGGCAGATATCAAAACCACAGCGGAGAGTTGATCTAATAGCCTTCTAAAGGCCTGCATCGTCCTGAATCGACTCAGCAAGAGCATCCTACATCGAGAATCGATTGAACTTCAAACAAACTGGGCCATAATTAATTGCCGCAATTTGTCAACAGGGCAATTATTGACCGGAAACCACACAAACAAATCTCGCCCGCACTAGGGAATTACAGACATGTCTGACACTTAGCTAGGCCGAAAACGCCTGATATTGATAAAACAAGGAAATGAAAGGTTTACTCATGATCGATCAGCCTTTGACGTGCTTTCCTTCACTCTGTTCGTGGCCATGTTTTACTCGCAAATAGCAATGTCCCGGATGTACTTCGATTTCCAACGGCGAGAAAGTAGCATGTCATCTCTACAACAGATATTTTTCTAAGTCTTAAGCCGCATCAAAATTTAGGCCAAAAAATGCCAACAGCAGCTAGAAATGTCTACTCCGTTGCACGTGTAAGCCCTAAATTGATGTGGCTAAGACTCTTTGCTGTCTAAAGCAAGCACAACATTATCGTCACATGCAGCGGGCCAAACGGACTACGATTACGGGACTAAATGACGTCCCGCACCTAACACATCTCAGGACGGCTTCATGCACGATAATGGACGACGCTTGCTAGCAAATCGTTTGACTTGCACCTTCATTGGACTTTATGATGTCCTCCGGCAGACTTCCTTTAGACAGCAGTTATAGAAAGCTAATTGATCAACGCCAACTCTGAGATACTGCGCCAACTAAAATCAGCCGAGTGTGGCCTGGACGAAACTTAACGCCACTTGGATAAAGAGAAAGGAAAGGGGGTGGGGGGAGGGGTGCTAGACTAAATAACTAAATTAAAAAAAGATGACATTTCAAGCTAGGTAAGCCCTGGAAGCTTCTGGCATTAAGAAATCCCCCCCCCCCTTCTCCCCTCCTTTCATCATGAATCAAGGTGTTCAAATCTGCAGGTATGTTCTTAGGAATACAGTCAGATATATACTAATTGAAACCAGTTCAGGACTTCAGGAGTGATTCATCGTTTTATTGCTACAGTCCTGCTTCGTATTGTCAAAGATTGACCACACTCATCAGGCAACATCAACGAATGACCGGTAAATTTAAATGCTGGCAGTTAAATACAAATACATGGTTGCTATGGTGCTTACTATTGCGTTACGTTAAATAAAAGTTTTGAAGTACATATCTGTTCCTGTGGGGGCACGAGGTTGCTTATTCGTTTCGTTTGTTTAGGGTACATAAATCTTTTCTACAGATTATAACAAATTTCTCATACAGACACAAACTACATTTCTTGGTAACATTGTTGTAGGGGTTGCATTTTCTGATTACTTTCCACTTTAGGCTGAAGGGTATCTTGGCGTCTTTCAGTTTCCATACATGCTTTGACAGTTCAGTGGCATTTCTTTTGTTGGCGTGTCGGAAGGATGTTTTATGGTTTCTGAAACATTCTTTGAAGTTTGTTGCAAGTCCCACGTATGACTCTGTTGTTGTGTTGGTTTTTATGATTGCTTGGTAGACTACGTTTGTTTGGAGGCATTTTCCTTCACGGGGGCATTCGTCTTTTGTTCGGCAGTTACATTGCTTGTTAGATTGTTGCGTTGGGGTCAGGGTGTAATCTGAGAGGATTGCATGTTTGGCATGCAAGAGTAGCTAAGTTTGAGTGTGTGTCTATTGAAGATCTTGTGAAGCGGGTGGTTTTTCGGGAAACATTTGTCAACGATGTTGAGGAACTTCCTTCCTAGGTTGGTTTTGACGTTGGAGTTCCATGGGGGGTTGTACCAAATGATGTTTCTTTGGCGATTTCTCTGGCGGTTTCTCGTCGGTGTTTGGGTGGTTTGTGGTTTCTATGTTAATTTGTAGGTGTACCCGCTTTCATCAAGTGCCTTTTGGTACGGGGGGATGGCTTCATTGAAAACTTTTTTGCTGGATGAGATGCTCGTCAATCTCTCGTTAATGTTTTCTGGAATATTCTTAAGTAGTGCTGGGGGGTGGTTGCTCTGTCGGTGGACATAGAGTAATTTATTGTTGGATTTCATGAATGGTTTGTAGGTTCCGCTCGTGAGGTCGAAAGTTACGCCTAGGAAGTGAACAGTTTTTTGTTTGCTTCGATCGTGATTTTAAGGCCATTTGATTTGAATACATTGCTCACTTGTTGCTTGATTTTCTCAATCTCTCTTGGCGTGGCTTTACAGACCACTAAGCCGTCGTCACGGTAGAGCCCTACTTGGTCTTTGAAGTTGGCGGTGATTAGCGTTAGCATGTAAGTTCCTATGAGCTCGTGGGTTTCAGCACCGTCGTATGAACCCATTGTCACGTCGAACATGCTGTCGCTGTCCTTTTTTACCCATGGTGATTTTTGGTGGTACAGGGGTGACTTTTTTGCGTGGGTGATAATGTGGCAGTGTTGTTGGGAGATAGTGGTGAATTGGGATGCATAGTCTAGAGCTTTTAAAAGGAGCTGTTCTGAGATTGAAGGATAGAAGTAGCAGATGTCAAAAGTGATGAAGGCATACTTGCTTTTTTCTGGTATGGCTTGAAACCATTGAATGACGTTTGATGTACTTTTCCATTGGTTCACTTGTGTTGCGTGGATCACCTTTTTGTTTATGTTATCTAATATTTGTTTGCTGATGATTCCAATCTCTGATTTGCTTGGGTTTATGAGTCTGCAGCTTGGGTTGTTCATGAAATCGGGCTTGTGGTCTTTCATGGTAATAAATGAATGTCTATTGGCTGAAATTTCAATTCGGTCATCAAGCGCAAGCTTTTCTGCGACTATCTTGTCGACAGAGGTTATCACATCCGGTACATCTCGGTCTGCCTTTTTGTATGCTTTTGTTGCGTTCTTGTGTACAAGGGTGATGTAGTCTTTCGGCTCGGTCTTGAAGTGGTTGGTTGTTTTGTCTGCTTTGATGAAGATGTTTTTGTCCTGACGGATCTCTTTCAGGTCGTTGGCCAGTTTTCTTTGGAGGTTGTTAGATTGGTGGTCAGTTCTAAATTCAATTCGTTGTATCATGTTCTGCATACAGTCCTCAAACTCATTCAGTTCGTTGACATGTGGAGGTGAGCGTTTTGATTTAAAACCGTATGTTTCTTTAGTCGTATCATCAGTGCCTTCTTGGTTGTTTAGGAAGAAAAAGGCCTTCCAACGCATTCGTTGAATCAGTGATTCAGTTTTCTCAATTAACTTTTGGAGGAAAGTGTTTTTACTTGCCAGCGGGATGTTCTTGGTCGAATACTCAAAGTCTTTCACTTGAAAATACAACAAACTTCAAAGAACGTTACAGAAACCATAAAACATCCTTCCGGCACGCCAACAAAAGGAACGCCACTGAACTGTCAAAGCATGTATGGAAACTGAAAGACGCCAAGATACCCTTCAGCCTTAAGTGGAAAGTAATCAGAAAATGCAACCCCTACAACAATGTTACCAAGAAATGTAGTTTGTGTCTTTATGAGAAATTTGTTATAATCTGTAGAAAAGATTTATGTACCCTAAACAAATGAAACGAATTAGCAACCTCGTGCCCCCACAGGAACAGATACGTACTTCAAAACTTTTATTTAATGTAACGCAATAGTAAGCACCATAGCAACCATGTATTTGTATTTAACTGCCAGCATTTAAATTTACCGGTCATTCGTTGATGTTGCCTGATGAGTGTGGTCAATCTTTGACCATACGAAACAGGACTGTAGCAATAAAACGATGAATCACTCCTGAAGTCCTGAACTGGTTTCAATTAGTATAAATGCTCCTCCAAGAGTTGAGCGCTCTTTGAAATCCATTCACCAAAACGAAATTGTATATACATATATATATGTATGTATATGTATATGTATATGTATATGTATATGTATATGTATATGTATATGTGTATGTGTATGTGTATGTGTATGTGTATGTGTATGTGTATGTGTATGTGTATGTGTATGTGTATGTGTATGTATATGTATATGTATATGTATATGTATATATATATAACAATGTGTATCTACTCAATGTTGTTTCATATGGACTTTAATACAGGTCTGTTTCGTAGACCAACAAAGTGTTGCTCCACTCATCAGTTAAATTCCAGATACACTGTAGATCGTTACAAAATTTAAATTTGAAGATCAATGGTTATAAACATTTGTAAACTTATGATTGGTTATTGAGGATGTGATTGAATTTAAGGAGAAACTTTCGCTTGTGCCTGCAAGTTGATACAAGTTCATTACGTTTGTTAAGTGTTGCCATGTCCGGTTTATATAGGATATAGAATTTCTCGGTATTACATACATTACATCGTTTAGTAAGATTCCTATAAGATTTGGCCTTGGCTAGAATTTTCCAGGAGATTGCGAGGTCTTTCTTTTGATCTTTTAGCTGCCATAGATGTTTGCTCAGTTCAGTGTCATTCTTTTTACTTTCATGTTTGAATGACATTTGGTGGTTTCGCCATCTCGTTTTGAACTCCGTGGCGGTGAGGCCAACATACGTCTCTGAGCTTTCAGCAGTGGTGATGGTGGCTTGATACACTACTTCTTTGACTAAGCATTGTCCTTTTAAAGGGCATTTGTCTGGCTCTCTGCAGTTGCAGGGTTTGGGGGGTGTTTCTTCTTGAGGTGGCATGTTCTGACTTAGGATTGTTTTGTTGTGTCCATCAATGATCTGTTTAATGTTTGGTGAACAACTATAACTTAGCTAAAGATTATTTTTGTTAAACAATTTTCTTAATTTATGGTCAGGTGGAAAGCACTTCTCAATCAAATTTAAAAATTCTCTTCCTATGTTGGTTTGAACATTTTTACTATATGGTGGGTTGAACCATATCATGTTTTTCTGCCTCTTCCTCTTGTTAGTGTTGGATTCTGGTGGCTGCTGTGGTGGGGTGAATCTGAGGGTGTATGAATAACCGCTTTTCTGTAATGCCTCTTGGTAGGGTGGTGCTGCTTCTTTGAAGGCTTCCTCGTCTGATGAGATTTCACATAATCTCTGGTTAATTGCCTCAGGGATGTTCTTTATTATGCATGGGGGGTGGTTAGATTTGCTGTGGAGTGGAGTGGTTGTAGGCTTCGAATAAGGCTTGTACTTCTCCGTGGTTAAATCTAATGTTACATCAAGGAAATTCATGACTTTTTTGTTGGCCTCGATAATAATGCATAGGTTGTTTTTGGGGAACACTTTGCAGATTTCTTTTTTGATTTTTTCCATTTTTTGTGGAGTTTGGTCGATTACCGCTAAGCCATCATCTCTGTAAAGCCCGATTTCCATGCCATAGAGTATTTCTTTAAGCTGCAAGAGCACGTAGATTCCCACTAATTCACATATTTCAGCTCCGTCATAACTTCCCTTGGTGACGTCAAAGAGCGTGCCAGTGTTTCTCTTTTGCCATGGGTTTCCATTGTTGAAAAGAAGGGATTGTTTAGCTTGTAAGATTATGTGACGATCATCATCGGAAATGGTTACATAATTGGCTGCGAAGTCAAGGGCACACGTGAGTAGTGTCTCTGATATGGAAGGGTAGAATTCCACAACATCAAAGGTTATGAAAGCGCATCTGTGTTTGTTAGGCAAATGTTTGAACCACTGTAGCACCGAGGAGGTGTTTTTCCACTGGTTTACTTTCGTGACATTCAGCAGTTTTTGTTGATATTGTTGAGAATTTGTTTGCTAATCTTTCCTATCTCCTGGTTTGACGGGTTAATTAATCTGGATTATTGTCAAAATTGTCCTTATGGTCTTTTAAGGTGATGAAAGCTTCTTTTGTAGCAGTTGTTTCAACATGGTCGTCAATACAGAGCTTCTCGGTGATTGTTTTCGCTTTGTCATCAATTTTTCTTAATTGGTTGTTTTCTGCCTTTTTGTAGGTTTTTGTGATGTTGTCATGCAGGAGCTGATTATACTTTGTGGCTTCCAATTTGTAGAAGTTGGTGGATTTATCAGCCTTTACAAATAGGCTGTTGTCACTTTGAATTGATTTGATGTCTTCATTGAGGTCTTTTTGGAATTGACACTCGATATTCTTGAATTTGACCTTTTGGATGATTTTCGTCATGCCATCCTCAAACTCCTTTAACTCTTCAATGACCGGGGGGGTTGTTTCTTGATATATATAGGAAATCTGTCTTTTGATTTTTCCGCAGTACAGTGCTCAATACGTTAAAGTAGAGCGTGATATATATCGAAAAAAGAAAAAGACGACACTTTTATCCCTACAAGCCTGTTTCGTGATCGCTCACTCTTCAGGGGATTTTAATGACAAGAATATTCCTAACCATCGTTTATATACTATAAAAATTACATAACTACTACTGCGGAGGATTTAAATGTTCAAATGTTTAGTTGTCATCTTCCGAACCGAGCAATGTTCAAATGTTTAGTAATCATCTTCCGACCCGACCTTTCATCACTAAATAAACGTAACGAACTTGTATCTTCTTACCGCCACAGAAACAAAGCGTTGCTATGTAACAACTAAACATTTGAACATTTAAATCCTCCGCAGTAGTAGTTATGTAATTTTTATAGTATATAAACGATGGATAGGAATATTCTTGTCATTAAAATCCCCTGAAGAGTGAACGATCACGAAACAGGCTTGTAGGGATAAAAGTGTAGTCTTTTTCTTTTTTTCGATATATATAAAGATGAGTTACTGGAGTCGGACTAGTTCAAAAACATTTAATTGCCACTCCGAGTTTCATGCCTCTTACGATACAATCATCAGGCAACTGCCAAAAAGAAAGAATACATGGTGTATAATAGTGAATTTGAAAAACGGTAACAATACGCAATTGGCTGAGGTGTATAGCAGCGGCAAAATAATTTACAGTAAACTGTAAAAATAAATCAAATAATGATGCTATTTTGAAAAAAGCGGTAGTCTTAAAAAACGGTAACAGCAATGGTTAAACAATCTTCGGTAAGCTCCTAAAAATAAACTGCTAAAAATAAATCTTAAAAGCCTACTAGCATGACATATCAAGATGTGACTGGACGGCGAAAATGCTAGCTGTCGATTAATCAATCCATCCAAATCTGAAATTGGCGTGATTAGTAAACATATCCTTGATGATATCAACACGACCATAATCAATAAAACGAAGATCAACCAATGGAAAAACACATCCAGTGTTCTTAAATGGTTCAACAACCTGCAACACAAAGCATAATAATCCACGCTAAAAGGTCACTGCTGTTCAGCGAAAACGTCCCATGGGAGAAGACCTCCAACGACCAATTCGATGTTACCATGGGATTGTTTGATGGTGCCGAAACGTGAGCTGGTTGGTTCTTACATCTTATCACGCCTCACTGAAAAGTACGGAAACAGCATCGGTCTTTACTGCGATGACGGGCTGTCGGCCTTTAATAAAACGCCTCAAGAGATCAAAAAAATTAAGAAAGATATCTGTAAAACTTTCCATGATAATGATCTGAAGATCACAGTGGAAGCTAGCCTAACCAAAGTCAATTTTTTAGAAGTTACCCTCGACCTGAAAAGTGGAAAGCACTCGCCGTACACAAAAGAAGGAAACACCCCGCTCTATGTACATAAGCAATCTAACCACCCACCTTCTATTCTAAGAAACATTCCCGAATCCATCAACAGGCATCTTTCTGAAATCTCATCAGACGAGGAAGCCTTCAAAGAAGCAGCACCACCCTACCAAGAGGCATTACAGAAAAGCGGTTATTCATACACCCTCAGATTCACCCCACCACAGCAGCCACCAGAATCCAACACTAACAAGAGGAAGAGGCAGAAAAACATGATATGGTTCAACCCACCATATAGTAAAAATGTTCAAACCAACATAGGAAGAGAATTTTTAAATTTGATTGAGAAGTGCTTTCCACCTGACCATAAATTAAGAAAATTGTTTAACAAAAATAATCTTTAGCTAAGTTATAGTTGTTCACCAAACATTAAACAGATCATTGATGGACACAACAAAACAATCCTAAGTCAGAACATGCCACCTCAAGAAGAAACACCCCCCAAACCCTGCAACTGCAGAGAGCCAGACAAATGCCCTTTAAAAGGACAATGCTTAGTCAAAGAAGTAGTGTATCAAGCCACCATCACCACTGCTGAAAGCTCAGAGACGTATGTTGGCCTCACCGCCACGGAGTTCAAAACGAGATGGCGAAACCACCAAATGTCATTCAAACATGAAAGTAAAAAGAATGACACTGAACTGAGCAAACATCTATGGCAGCTAAAAGATCAAAAGAAAGACCTCGCAATCTCCTGGAAAATTCTAGCCAAGGCCAAATCTTATAGGAATCTTACTAAACGATGTAATGTATGTAATACCGAGAAATTCTATATCCTATATAAACCGGACATGGCAACACTTAACAAACGTAATGAACTTGTATCAACTTTTTTTTTTTTTTTCACATTTTTATTCACACTGCAAAGGTAGTTACTAACACGGTACATAACTCTACTTACATACATCTACTTACATTGCGCCACGTTACTCAGTTTACATTCATTACTTGCAAATGCTTAATATTACATTGCCTGCTTACAGTACACTATGTTACTTACTTATAAACATCACTTATACGACACTAACTGCCTACATTACATTATGTTACATTACATTACAATACAATACATTATCGCTTACAATACATGACATAACCTGACGATACGTTACATTACTTACTTACTGTATGTTATTGTTTAGGCCTTGAAAATTGAAACTGTGGCTGGCTCCTTACGTTAATTTATGAAGCTGGACCACTTCTTTAAAAAAATATTTTGTTTGTTTGATACAGAAGCTATGTTACGTTCAATTTCAATTTTATCATATACATGATTTAAGAAATCCGCGAACTGAAATTTAACGCTATTTAGTGATTTGCAATAGAGGAAGTATTTACCTATGAGAATTAGGTGGTTTAGGGTTGAACAGGAAGACCAATTCGTGAGAACTCCGTAAATAATTTCATTCTTGGAAAGGCTAAGGGTCTTTTTAGAAACAGAATGATACCATTTAATAAAATCCGACCAGAAAGAAATAGCGATGGGGCACGATACGAATAAGTGACCGACTGTTTGGTCTACGTTTGAACAGAAAGGACAATGAGGGTCTTGAACCTTTTCCATTTTGTACAAAATGCAATTGGTGTAGAGAATGTTATGAATAATCTTGTATTGGAATATTGAAAGTTTAATTTCTTTGGTCATGAGAAAGGGTAAGGAGTATATTTTCTGTCACTCGTGGATATCGAAACCACATTCTATAAGTCTTTTCTCAGCCGTTGGAGGAGGGAGATTCTGACAATCAATTAGCGATTTGTAAATTGTTCTGCACGTAAGTTTATCGATTTCAGGTAAATTAACTGTGGCGGCTTGCTGTTCTTCTTTAAGGTGTTTTTTCCATTCACTCGATATTGCTGAAAGGAGGCCGTGATACTGTAAGAAATTACTTTTCACCTTAAATTTTCGTGAGAATTCGTTGAAAGACAGAAATCGATTGTTGTTGTCATCGAGGAGACTGCAAAGTTTATGAATACCGGCATGATGCCAGTTTCGAAAATACACGGAGGCTTTGTTGATTGTTATGAATCGGTTATTCCAAACAATTTGATCGAGGACGTCTTTCTTTGTTGTGGGAACAACCTTATTCAATTCTTGCCAGTGCGAGATTATGTCTTTGTAGAAAGTGGGTAATTTTGCACTTAAGTTTAAATATTTCAAGTCATAATTACAACGAAAAACAAGTGTTCCACCGACACCAGATAGAAAGTGTAGTGGGATGAATTTCCATGGTTGATTGCCTTCAGAGCAGAGACGTCTGACCCAGGATATTTTCAGTGCTTTATCAAAGTGTGAAATCAACCATGTTTAGACCTCTGTTTTCTTTGCTTTTAATCAAGGTGGACTTTTTAATCTTTGAATTTTTGTACTTCCATACATAGTCAAAAATCAGTTTATTGACTTCAGTAGCGAACGTGTCTGGCGTATTCAGCACACTACACACGAAAGTAAGTTTAGAAATCGCTATAGTCTTCACTATATTGATTCTGCCATATATCGATATATCTCTTGACGACCAAATGTTTAGTGTTCTTCTTAAGGGGTCAAGTCGATCAAAAAAGTTCTTTTTGGCTGCAAGTTGTTCATCGTACGAAAAAATACTCCAAGGGCATAAATAGTTTCTTCACTTAATCTTAGATTTAGAAGTGTATCTCTTCGATATCGTAATGACCCTAACCACAACAACTCTGATTTAGTTTGATTTATTCGTAATCCAGAACAATTTTCGAATTGGGCAAGTAAATTAAATAAATTTTTTAGTGACTGGATATCTCTAAGAAAAACAGTAGTATCATCTGCATACTGCGTAAGTTTTAAAGTGTTTCTTTCATCGATTTCGATGCCTTTTATTTCATTTGAGCGCCTTATAGCATTACCCAGAATTTCTATCCCAATAGTAAACAGGATGCCAGAGAGAGGGCAGCCTTGTCTGACACCTCTTTCCAAATTAAATTGCCTAGTAGCAAAGCCGTTGTTAAGGATGCAACTTGAAATGTCACTATATATTACATTTATCCACTGCCGTAATTGTGGACCAAAGTTGAAAGTTTCCAGGCATTTCTGAAGATAATTCCATTCAATGGAATCAAAAGCTTTTTCGAAATCGAGAAAAACGGCTAACCCGGGGATATTTTGCATCTTTGTGAAAGACATGATATCAGAAATAGTTCTAATACTTTCTCTGATATATCTCCCTTTGATGTAACCTGTTTGGCTTGAATGAATAATTTTAGGCAAGACTTTTTCTATTCTGATTGCAATGACTTTTGTTGCAATTTTATAATCATTGTTCAAAAGGGAAATTGGCCTCCAGTTTGATAAATATTCTAAATTTTTGTTCTTTTTTGGTATCAAGGAAATAATTCCGAGCCGTTGGGAGATGGATAAGTGACCGTACTCATATGCGTAATTAAAGCTATCTACCATGAAATATCCCAGCACCTCCCAGAAGAATCGATAAAATTCAATTGTAAGCCCGTCAGAACCAGGTGTTTTGTTATTTTGGAACTTGTTGAGCGCATCTGCACATTCTTTTATTGTTATCAAGCCTTCGCAGTGTTCTGCTTCTTCGTTATCAAGCGTTTTAAGGTCAGATGACTCAAAAAAGTGTTTGGAGTTATCAGTTTCAAGAGAGATATTTTTCGATTTATAGATATTCCTAAAAAAAATTCTCTTCTTGTATCAACTTGCAGGCACAAGCGAAAGTTTCTCCTTAAATTCAATCACATCCTCAATAACCAATCATAAGTTTACAAATGTTTATAACCATTGATCTTCAAATTTAAATTTTGTAACGATCTACAGTGTATCTGGAATTTAACTGATGAGTGGAGCAACACTTTGTTGGTCTACGAAACAGACCTGTATTAAAGTCCATATGAAACAACATTGAGTAGATACACATTGTTATATATATATACATATACATATACATATACATATACATACACATACACATACACATACACATACACATACACATACACATACACATACACATACACATACACATACACATATACATATACATATACATATACATATACATATACATATACATATACATACATATATATATGTATATACAATTTCGTTTTGGTGAATGGATTTCAAAGAGCGCTCAACTCTTGGAGGAGCATTTATACTAATTGAAACCAGTTCAGGACTTCAGGAGTGATTCATCGTTTTATTGCTACAGTCCTGTTTCGTATGGTCAAAGATTGACCACACTCATCAGGCAACATCAACGAATGACCGGTAAATTTAAATGCTGGCAGTTAAATACAAATACATGGTTGCTATGGTGCTTACTATTGCGTTACATTAAATAAAAGTTTTGAAGTACGTATCTGTTCCTGTGGGGGCACGAGGTTGCTAATTCGTTTCATTTGTTTAGGGTACATAAATCTTTTCTACAGATTATAACAAATTTCTCATAAAGACACAAACTACATTTCTTGGTAACATTGTTGTAGGGGTTGCATTTTCTGATTACTTTCCACTTAAGGCTGAAGGGTATCTTGGCGTCTTTCAGTTTCCATACATGCTTTGACAGTTCAGTGGCGTTCCTTTTGTTGGCGTGCCGGAAGGATGTTTTATGGTTTCTGTAACGTTCTTTGAAGTTTGTTGTATTTTCAAGTGAAAGACTTTGAGTATTCGACCAAGAACATCCCGCTGGCAAGTAAAAACACTTTCCTCCAAAAGTTAATTGAGAAAACTGAATCACTGATTCAACGAATGCGTTGGAAGGCCTTTTTCTTCCTAAACAACCAAGAAGGCACTGATGATACGACTAAAGAAACATACGGTTTTAAATCAAAACGCTCACCTCCACATGTCAACGAACTGAATGAGTTTGAGGACTGTATGCAGAACATGATACAACGAATTGAATTTAGAACTGACCACCAATCTAACAACCTCCAAAGAAAACTGGCCAACGACCTGAAAGAGATCCGTCAGGACAAAAACATCTTCATCAAAGCAGACAAAACAACCAACCACTTCAAGACCGAGCCGAAAGACTACATCACCCTTGTACACAAGAACGCAACAAAAGCATACAAAAAGGCAGACCGAGATGTACCGGATGTGATAACCTCTGTCGACAAGATAGTCGCAGAAAAGCTTGCGCTTGATGACCGAATTGAAATTTCAGCCAATAGACATTCATTTATTACCATGAAAGACCACAAGCCCGATTTCATGAACAACCCAAGCTGCAGACTCATAAACCCAAGCAAATCAGAGATTGGAATCATCAGCAAACAAATATTAGATAACATAAACAAAAAGGTGATCCACGCAACACAAGTGAACCAATGGAAAAGTACATCAAACGTCATTCAATGGTTTCAAGCCATACCAGAAAAAAGCAAGTATGCCTTCATCACTTTTGACATCTGCTACTTCTATCCTTCAATCTCAGAACAGCTCCTTTTAAAAGCTCTAGACTATGCATCCCAATTCACCACTATCTCCCAACAACACTGCCACATTATCACCCACGCAAAAAAGTCACCCCTGTACCACCAAAAATCACCATGGGTAAAAAAGGACAGCGACAGCATGTTCGACGTGACAATGGGTTCATACGACGGTGCTGAAACCCACGAGCTCATAGGAACTTACATGCTAACGCTAATCACCGCCAACTTCAAAGACCAAGTAGGGCTCTACCGTGACGACGGCTTAGTGGTCTGTAAAGCCACGCCAAGAGAGATTGAGAAAATCAAGCAACAAGTGAGCAATGTATTCAAATCAAATGGCCTTAAAATCACGATCGAAGCAAACAAAAAACTGTTCACTTCCTAGGCGTAACTTTCGACCTCACGAGCGGAACCTACAAACCATTCATGAAATCCAACAATAAATTACTCTATGTCCACCGACAGAGCAACCACCCCCCAGCACTACTTAAGAATATTCCAGAAAACATTAACGAGAGATTGACGAGCATCTCATCCAGCAAAAAAGTTTTCAATGAAGCCATCCCCCCGTACCAAAAGGCACTTGATGAAAGCGGGTACACCTACAAATTAACATAGAAACCACAAACCACCCAAACACCGACGAGAAACCGCCAGAGAAATCGCCAAAGAAACATCATTTGGTACAACCCCCCATGGAACTCCAACGTCAAAACCAACCTAGGAAGGAAGTTCCTCAACATCGTTGACAAATGTTTCCCGAAAAACCACCCGCTTCACAAGATCTTCAATAGACACACACTCAAACTTAGCTACTCTTGCATGCCAAACATGCAATCCTCTCAGATTACACCCTGACCCCAACGCAACAATCTAACAAGCAATGTAACTGCCGAACAAAAGACGAATGCCCCCGTGAAGGAAAATGCCTCCAAACAAACGTAGTCTACCAAGCAATCATAAAAACCAACACAACAACAGAGTCATACGTGGGACTTGCAACAAACTTCAAAGAATGTTTCAGAAACCATAAAACATCCTTCCGACACGCCAACAAAAGAAATGCCACTGAACTGTCAAAGCATGTATGGAAACTGAAAGACGCCAAGATACCCTTCAGCCTAAAGTGGAAAGTAATCAGAAAATGCAACCCCTACAACAATGTTACCAAGAAATGTAGTTTGTGTCTGTATGAGAAATTTGTTATAATCTGTAGAAAAGATTTATGTACCCTAAACAAACGAAACGAATAAGCAACCTCGTGCCCCCACAGGAACAGATATGTACTTCAAAACTTTTATTTAACGTAACGCAATAGTAAGCACCATAGCAACCATGTATTTGTATTTAACTGCCAGCATTTAAATTTACCGGTCATTCGTTGATGTTGCCTGATGAGTGTGGTCAATCTTTGACAATACGAAGCAGGACTGTAGCAATAAAACGATGAATCACTCCTGAAGTCCTGAACTGGTTTCAATTAGTATATATCTGACTGTATTCCTAAGAACATACCTGCAGATTTGAACACCTTGATTCATGATGAAAGGAGGGGAGAAGGGGGGGGGGGATTTCTTAATGCCAGAAGCTTCCAGGGCTTACCTAGCTTGAAATGTCATCTTTTTTTAATTTAGTTATTTAGTCTAGCACCCCTCCCCCCACCCCCTTTCCTTTCTCTTTATCCAAGTGGCGTTAAGTTTCGTCCAGGCCACACTCGGCTGATTTTAGTTGGCGCAGTATCTCAGAGTTGGCGTTGATCAATTAGCTTTCTATAACTGCTGTCTAAAGGAAGTCTGCCGGAGGACATCATAAAGTCCAATGAAGGTGCAAGTCAAACGATTTGCTAGCAAGCGTCGTCCATTATCGTGCATGAAGCCGTCCTGAGATGTGTTAGGTGCGGGACGTCATTTAGTCCCGTAATCGTAGTCCGTTTGGCCCGCTGCATGTGACGATAATGTTGTGCTTGCTTTAGACAGCAAAGAGTCTTAGCCACATCAATTTAGGGCTTACACGTGCAACGGAGTAGACATTTCTAGCTGCTGTTGGCATTTTTTGGCCTAAATTTTGATGCGGCTTAAGACTTAGAAAAATATCTGTTGTAGAGATGACATGCTACTTTCTCGCCGTTGGAAATCGAAGTACATCCGGGACATTGCTATTTGCGAGTAAAACATGGCCACGAACAGAGTGAAGGAAAGCACGTCAAAGGCTGATCGATCATGAGTAAACCTTTCATTTCCTTGTTTTATCAATATCAGGCGTTTTCGGCCTAGCTAAGTGTCAGACATGTCTGTAATTCCCTAGTGCGGGCGAGATTTGTTTGTGTGGTTTCCGGTCAATAATTGCCCTGTTGACAAATTGCGGCAATTAATTATGGCCCAGTTTGTTTGAAGTTCAATCGATTCTCGATGTAGGATGCTCTTGCTGAGTCGATTCAGGACGATGCAGGCCTTTAGAAGGCTATTAGATCAACTCTCCGCTGTGGTTTTGATATCTGCCTGTTCGTGTTTATTTGGACTCGAATTTCACCTAAAGCACTCTTAATTAAATTGTACATTCATGATTCCACAAAAAGACGGTGAACTTATTTATCCTGGCCTCAAAAGGCCTATATAGCCTTGGCTCCTATGAGGAGCATAGCTCGTTTACAGTTTTCTTCCACTGTTCTCTGTCCTGGGCTTGGTGTTCAATTTGGGTCCATCGTAGACCTATTTGCCGCAGTTCTTGTTCGGCTGATCTTCTCCAGTTGTTTTTTGGCCTCCCACGGTTTCTCTTTCCTTGGGGGTTCCAGAAAAGTGCCTGTTTAGTTACGCTGTTGTGTGGTTTTCTTAGCGTCTGGCCAATCCATTTCCATTTCTTTCTTCTGATTTGGACCTTCATCTTGTCTTCCTGGGTTTTTGCCCATAGATCTTCGTTGCTGATAGTGTTTGGCCATCTTACACCAAGGATGTAGCGTAGGCAGCGGTTAACGAAGGCTTGGGTTTTATCTGTGATGTTCTTTGTTACTCTCCAAGTTTCAGCTCCATACATCAGGACTGTTTTAACATTTGTGTTAAAGATCCTCAATTTGGTCCTCAGGGATATTTCCTTTGATCTCCACACGGGTCTGAGTAGAAGGAAAGCTGTTCTGGCTTTGCCATTCCTCACCAACACGTCTCGTTCGGATCCTCCATCAACAGCTATCACGCTTCCTAGGTAGGTAAAGGAGGTGACATTCTCTATGTCTTCGTTGTCTAGCTTAATTGGAGCTTGGTTTGTGCTGTTTATGCGCATTGTCTTGGTCTTGCTTTTCTTGATTTTGAGACCTGCCATTTCTGCAGTTGTAGCCAGTGAATGGACTTTGTCCTGCGCATGCCTGTGGTTGTGGGAAAGTAGAGCGATGTCATCAGCAAAATCTAGATCGTGAAGTTGGGAGAGGAGAGTCCATTGTAATCCTGTCCTGGAGCCTTCCGTTGTGGTCTTCATTATCCAATCAATAACCAAAAGAAATAGCATAGGTGATAAGATGCAGCCTTGTCGGACTCCTGTCTTTACAGAGAAAGGCGGTGTTAGTTCACGATTGTGTATTACTCTGATTTGGGAATTGAAGTAGGACTGTTGTATGATGGCAATAAACTTCTCTGGGATTCCATAGTGACGGAGAATCTTCCAGAGTGTGTTGTGATCGACACTATCGAAGGCCTTTTCGAAGTCTATGAAAGTGATGTATAGTGAGGAGTTCCATTCTAGCGACTGCTCAGCTATAATTCTTAGGGTTGCGATATGGTCAGTACAAGACCTGTTCTTTCTAAAGCCCATTTGTTGGTCCCTTAAGATCTCCTCAAGGGCATCTATTAGTCTTTGCAGGATTATTTGGCTGAGGATTTTTCCTGGTACAGATAGCATGGTAATTCCTCTATAGTTGTTACAGTTTGCTAGGTCGCCCTTTTTGGGGACTTTTACAAGATAGCCCTCTTTCCAATCCTCAGGAATAGTTTCCTCCTCCCAAACCTTCTCAAAGATCTCATACAGCATCTGCGTTGAGGTGTTTAGATCTGCTTTTAGAATTTCTGCTGGAATGCCATCAGGCCCTGGAGCTTTCCCATTCTTTTGTTTCTGTATTGCTTTTGCTATTTCTTCCTTGCTGGGTTTTTCAGTGATAACATCCAACATGAGCTCGGCTTCTGGGATGGCTATAGAGCCTTGTGGTGATGGTCGATTCAATAATTCCTCAAAATATTCTCCCCATCTCTTCAGTTGGTCTTCCTGCTTGGTGAGCGTGTTGCCGTATTTGTCCTTGATGGGTTTTGGTGCAGCGCTCTTCTTTCCTGCTAGCTTCCTTGTCAGTTCATACAGGTCTTTCATCGTGTGTTGATTTGCTGCTGTTTCTGCTTCCTTTGCCAGATTGTTAATAAACTGTCTTTTATCATGCTTGATAGCTCTTCGCACTTCCTGGTTGGCTTTGTTGTACTGTTTCTGCGCTTCCCTCCTAGCAGCCCTTGTTCTGCTGTTGCTGATCTTGTCCTTTAGCTTCCTTCTGCTCTCAATTTTGCTTAAGGTTTCTGTGGTGATCCATTCTTTGTGCTGGTTTCACCTTAGACCTAGGATCTCGTTAGATGTATCTGTCCATGCCTGCTTCCGGTCATTCCATACACCTTCTATGCTCTGCTGTTCCTCTTCATCTGCTAGGTCTGCTAGGACCTGGTACCTGTTGTTTAGTGCAATCTGGAAAGCTGTAAGAGAGGGTGGATCTTGAAGTAGCTTGATATTGTACCTTGGAGCTACTTTGGGGTTTCTGGTGTTATATTTCCTGAGCTTTAGCCTCAGTGTGGCCACAACTAGGTGGTGATCTGATGCCACGTCTGCTCCTCTGCACACTCTCACGTCGTGCACTGATCGCCTGAATCTCTTGCTAATGCAGATATGGTCAATTTGATTTTCAGTGTTGTGGTCTGGGGACATCCAGGTTGTTTTATGTATGCGTTTGTGTGGGAAGATGGAGCCACCAATAACCATACAGTTGAACGCACACATTTCCACGAAGAGTTCCCCATTTAAATTTATTTCACCCTCTCCATGCCTTCCCATAACTCCCTCTCTTCCTGTGTTGTCGCTGCCGATCTTTGCATTGAAATCTCCCATAATGATAAGAAGGTCTTTCTTTGGTATTTTATCAATGGTGCTCTGCAGGGTGTCGTAGAATTCCACTTTCTCCTCAGGCTCTGTGTCATTTGTTGGAGCATATCCTTGCACAATTGAGATGTTAGTAGCGGTACCATAGAATCTTGCAGTAATCAATCTTACATTAACCGGTTCCCATCCCATCATTGTTTTGGCTGTTTCCGCTGAGAGCATAAAGCCTACTCCGTGTATGTGCCTTGCGTGGATCATCCTCATAGCCTGAATAAAGTATCGTTTGGCCAGATGCTAGCCTAAGCCTTCCGGACTTGGTCCATCTTGTTTCGCTGATACCAAGTAGACTGATTTTATATCTACTCATTTCGTTTGCAATCTGTTGAGCTTTTCCTGCCTCGAACATGGTTCTAACATTCCATGTTCCAATCTTAATGGTAGTCCTGGGTGTGAGTAGTCGGTTCGGCCTTACAGCGTCCACAGTGTGGGTTTGGCTGCACTGCGTCATTTCAATCCCGTTTGGGGTTGCCCCTCTTTCGCCCAAGACTGGTTGAGTGATACGAATTTCTGTAGACGTTTCTGTAACCATGAAAGTTTTATGAGAGTAGGGGGTTAGCCTACTGCTCAACCCCCAACCTAGAGGACCAGGGTTTTTCTGTCAGGGTTGTCCTTCCCTTAGCCACTGATATCTCGTTATTTAAAGGTGCCAGATGCTCGCCTTTTGCCGTTGTTGCTCAGCTGCAGTGTGGAACTGCATTACCAGGGTTACAACGAGGATGTGGAACAGCCGACTTGGTGGGAGAGCCTATTTGAGACAGTGGGCATTTCCCGGCATTTAAAGGGGACACCTGGTGGCCCCAGTGAACCCAATCGAGACCCATTACCACCCTTCCACCCCAAAAGGCATACAAAAGAGTTATTTCCTTTTTTTGAGCTACGATAAGACTTGTGGAGAGCTTACTCTAGGAAAGAAGTGCATCCGATTATAAGTGACAAGCCAAATTCTCTAGGCATGTTCTTGGGAATACAGTCAGATATATATCTGACTGTATTCTCACTTTAATGTCAACACTTAAAGTAAACTATAACAATTAAAAAAATTGTCTGGGATCTTAACAAAATGTTCAGTGCATGCTACTTTCCTTAGCCTGAAATCTCAGCATTTTAAAATTTTTCTGGCACAAAGTCACCTCCTCCCAAGACCCCAAAGATCTCTTATGGTCTACCCTGAAATTAGAACTTCATACCTAAAATACAACAGACTAACACAACATTCTGCCCAGCTTGAAAACACAGCTGACACAGACCCTTGGTTCTGAGGCTGCCTTAGTAAAAACTACAACAGTACTTGGGAAAATTTCAGACACCAATTTTGTGCAGTCCAAATAAATAGCCTGTTATTTACAGGGCGTGATTCAACCCTTCGACAGTTAGTTTGTAACAAAAAAGCATTGATGATAAATGATCAAAAACCTAGGCCAACAGAGTTTCATTCATATAACATCCATTTCCCAGTTGTCTCGATTAAGAATGTTCATGAAGGCTTCCCTTAATTCCACATAGTTAGCATATGTGGATGGAATTTCCAAATGGGGTCCACAGGTGTGGGAAATGGGTCTTGCACTCAAGCCCTCGCGCTTAATAAAAGCAACCCATCTTCTTGTCAATCACAAGATCCATTGCTGTTGTAAATCGCAAAAACTGTAGGAGTTTTGGCATCTCCAGACCTCTTACAAATCGCTGCAAAAATTTAAATGCATCTCTCTCTCCTTCACTCTGTGGTTTTGAGGTGAGACAAGATAGCACCTTTTTTGTTGTAGGTTTAAGACTATCATAGAAGCCCTCGACGGCTGTAATAGTTTGGAACTGGGGATACTGTTTCAACTGCTGTACAAAAGGTTGCAAAGATGAAATCATGAGATGTGGTTTCTGAACTAGTTCCTGCTTGGAAATTTCAAGAATGACTTGGCTAAGGTTTTCAGTGGTAACCACCCTTCTACACTTGAATCTTTCAAGAAAATCAGTAAATTCATCATTCTTCCTTATAATATCTACAATGAATTCTTCCTCTACTGGGGATAGGTACTTTGTAAATGAATCAACAAGCATGGAATCTGGAACTTGGTTGCCAAAGAGGCAGTAGCATAGAAAAGCCTTTGACAAAATCATGGGAAAATAGGAGACAGAAACAAATCCTTTCACTAAACTTCTCCCCACGGCCTCCCACTCCTGAACAAAGTAATCATGTCTCATGAAGGGAACCCTTTTCCTCTCTCCGAGGGTCATGGAGATAGAAAACTCCTCCTTCCAGAATAAAGTGTACACTTCACAAATTACCCCAACACCCACACCTTTTTCAAACTCTCCTTTTTCATCAATCACTTTAAAATCAATATTACAGTTCATTACACTTGGGTCTTTAAAATGTTCAATCAATTCAGTTCTTATGCGTGATCTGTGAATTGTGACAATTCTCTCTGGAAGATCTCTTGATGAAGAGGGAAATGAAGAATCCTGCTCTACAGAGCCTTCATCACGACTGCAATTCTCTTTATTTGTAAGCCTTGGGTAACTGGTTTCATTAGCCACATTGCTATGCGATCCTTCTGCCTCTGTTTCATCCACACCATTTGATAGTAGTGCTGCCCACCTAGATCTTATTTCATCCATAGTTAATAAGACTGGGTTTTCTGGTGCATCTGGGCTTTCTGTAGTATATGGATTCCCCCCATCAGCAATCCTAGAAAACTCATATTCTCTGTTCTGCTCACATCGAATGCATTCTTCACCTTCCAAATACGTACAGCTACATACTGAACAAACAACGCGCTTACCAGCATCTGATCCTACCTGCTAAGTATTAAGGTTGACTGGCCCTTCAAACTTTTGCTTGTCTTCTTCAAGTTGTGAAAAGAATGTGTCTTGGTACTATGATCTTAGAGAGAGGTAAGTTGTCAACGGATAGAGACCATTTTCCTTTAAATAACTTTCAATAGTTCCTTCACCAGGAAATCGAATTATGGCCGTTTGGGTTGTGTCGCAGATATCTAGGAGCATGTCGTCAACAGAGCCAGCGAAAGCACTTTTCCCGTCAGGGAAAAACAAAGCAGTGGCTTTTTGCTTCAGTTCTTCAACTATGGGAGGTTCCGATGCAGTATAAGCAACGAGCCGGTTTCCACCACCGTTCTTCTGACGAACTGGAACAAAAACTTTGTGACTTCTTGTCGTAATGAATCCAGCGAACTTGGATTCGATGTTCTTTGTCAGTCTTTCTTTTCTTCCCTCTTGACTGACCTCTGGTGCGGTCAAGAATTCCTGACAGTCAGCTTACCATTCATTGCTTTGGTTCACGAGGCGCTGCTTCAGAACTCATAGAGGCAGGTTCACCCTGACGTCTTATTTCCTCTCGGACAGTTTGCCTTATTATAGCATCCATCGTTTAAAACGCCAAGCACTTTCAAACACAAACTAGAGGACAAATTTACTGCCTTCCAAAATGGTGGGAGAAAAACACTCATCTGTCTCAGCTCCCGTATGTTATGTTCCAGTCTCTTTCGGCCAGCTGAAAAATCACAACTGAGCTGTTTCAAAAATCACAACTGAACTGTGAAAAATCACAACTGAACTCTTTCAAAAATCACAACTGAACTGCAAAATCACAATGAACTGTGAAAAATTACAACTGCACTGTGAGCCTTCTTGGCCATCGTAGAAATAGGTCTGTAA
>JAHPZR010010541.1:2500-10000 GCA_019787425.1 Platygyra sinensis | reverse complement strand
TAAAATTATGATGGCCCAATAACAAAAGTATTTACAAAACAGTTTTTGAGCAGTATGGCCAACAGATGTTAGAGAGTGTTAAGAGAATGAGAAAGATTTAACACACTTTAACAAACCTTCTCTGGATATCAGTTTTCTACAGAAGTGCAAGCTGTTTCACATCTTCCCAATGTTTCTCAACTTCAAACTTAGCAAAGAAGAGTTTCACCAAAGAAGAGCTTGTCAACAATTTAAAAAGAACTTATAGACCTCTTTCATAAATGGCTGCCAATTTAAAATTCTTTGTATTGATTTAAATTAGCCTTACTAACCTCGTTTCAGAGTAAACTTTCTTTTGAATTATCAACTTCAAAATGAGGTCAGTAAGGCTAATTTTAATACTGGCAAAAGAATTTATAATTGGCCGCCATTTATGAAAGTGGTCTATTGTGTGTTGAATTGACCCAAAAGACCTCAACCCGCCGGAAATTCCAGCACGCTTGTCACTGAAGACCATTTTGTCTCCACTTGATAACAACCGCTGCTGTCCGCTTGCCTGGGGCAACTAAAAAGCTCAATATTGGGCAACTAAGTTTTGGATCCTAGTAGCCCAATTGGGCTAAAAAAATTTTATGAAAGTTGTAGGTTAACATGAAAAACTCAGCATTAAAAAATCAAAGTGCTCTGTGAGCAAACTCGTGAAGTGAACAAACGAATTGAAATATTTTTTGGATTATGTTTAATATTATTTGGTTTAGGGAATATTGTGGCTGATTTTCATGTTTAGAGTACGAGCAGTGGTTCAGTGTTCACTCATAACGTACCAAAGAAAAAAAAGTAATAGTTGGATAAGAAGGCATTACAATTGAAACGATCATGCTTATACATTTGACGAGGGTGGACGATGTCATGTTTTAAACATTTTTCATTTTTGTTTCTGGTTCACCAAGAAATAGTTGGCAGCAAATGTGGTTAAAAAGTGAACATTGGAAATATTGAAAAATCAAGGCAATACTGTCTGAATGAAAACATTAATCATTCTCTCTTTATCAAATGAGATAAACAGAAACTAGTTTTAAGTTTTGTTGCAAACTGGACTTGTCATCTTGTGCTTATAAGGATTGTACAAGGCCATGTTCAAGACATTTTTGATGGAAGTTTCCGATGTAAACATTCAGTGAAATGCAAAGTCTAGGCGATATTTTCATTCCAAGTTGCAACAAGGCGACGAGGAAACGAAGGTTATTTTCCTTTGTCAAGGGAAGTTAGAGAAAATTAAGCAAACGGAGAGGAAAAGACTTCCAACTCACGTAACCAATGTAGTATGCCAATAACGAAGAATATAGAATGAACAAGTTGCCTATAGTATCCACAGGAAAGAGCTCAGTTCCAGGGTGCCATTTAAAGTTAATGTTTACATGCTGCATGAACGCCTCCACTTAGACTTGCCAAAAGTAGACTTTTACTTCGATAAAATGAAATCGACTTGTTCCACTTGCTCGGATTCAAATTTAAAATCTGGGTTTGACGTAATGATTCACAGCCTACCCCTTATTCCCTGGAATTTTTTTGATATATTTCAGAGCCAGCGTAAGGAGAGTAATAAACCATATGCCCAGTAATCACAACCATGTTTAAGATCAGATTTCAAGGCATTAATAATTATGCTGACTTTGGAGGACAAAACGACACTGAAAACAACAAAATTTCAATTCATTTACTATAGCGCGGATAGTTAACATTAGAGAAAATACTGGAAAATAAAAGCGAAAAGACATATTTAAACAACAATATTTAGAGACAAAAAAATCCGAAAATTTCTTCGTCTGCGACAAATAATACAGCGTAGTGAAAGAAAGATGAAAGTTGTAAATAAAAAAGACGACAAAAATAGCCAATTATTTTGCGATAAATCGTATTTCAACTGTGCTAAATTAGTGCCCACTTAGTTCTTTTCTCAGGTGTTTTGTAGCAGCTGAAAAAAACTAAAAACTTGTACTTGAATGACGCGAATAAAGTAAACAAACACGGCCGCGGAGGTAGCTGTAAATTAAATATGCAGAAATCCACGATGCAAAAATACTGTTAACTTTAAATACCTAAATTTGCCAAAGAAAGGTAACCAAATGAAAGAAATGCGACAGAAAGTTCAATAACAATAAATTTTCATTCAAGATGAGGCAGAAAAAACTATTTAAAAAGGAAAAAGTGTTCAAAATTTCGCAAACGTGCTTCGCTGCGTGATAGTGACAGCATGTTTAAACTAATTCTTCACGTGCGGACTGAGCTTGAGTTTTTGCCGACGGCTTTTGCAGTCAATTTATCGGCCGTGGCTTTACTCGTGGTTCAAACATTTGAATTAAACTTGGATGTAATACTGTACATTACCTTTTTGTTTTGTAAAGTCCAGGAAACTGCTTTAAATTCGCGGTCTGTATTCAAAACCCACTTGACAGAACACCGACTTAGCAAACACACGGACTTTGTATTTACCTTCAAAAGCATCCTTAATTTCCGTGTCAGAACTTTCTGGCCCCAAAACTACAGCTTTGACTCCTTTCCCGTTCAGGCTGGACACCTGGTCTTTCTTCAAGGAAATCAAAGGAAAAATAACAAGACAAACTGTGTCAACAACTTTTCTTTCACCATGTCGAAAAACGTCCAACACAAACGGCCCGTAATGGTGAATGTTAAACTCTCTCCAGATCCAGTCAGTGATCGCGACGATTAATGTATTCTTTAACTACTACGTTGATTCACTCCGATTTCTTCGAAATCAAGCTTCTTGAACAAAACATCTTGTTTAGGCTTAACTGTGTTGTGTGTAGCTTGCGAAGAGTCCCGGTGCAAAAGAAGCCATAAAGACCTTCCTCAAAACAAACGTGCGACTCTATTTGGCCGACGAATGAACAGATGTGACCTCTAGGCTTTTAAAAATAGGTCCGCAATGCGTACTTGGGGTCTTATGCTAAATGTTATTTCTTTCGCTTGGAATTCTGTTTTTCAAAATGCCAGTATGTGGGAGTTGAAATTGCTACAAGTGAGAAGGTAGACAAGCCCTTACAATTTTTAAGTGGGAAATATAGTGGCAAAATACTCTTTACTTAATACTCTCGTTATCCTCTAATAATAATTTATGTTGCTTTTAGTCCGAATGCAATGGGACATAGCACAACGACATCTTTCAATTTAGCCATATTTTGTGCATAATGTCCAATGTTAGTTTTAACTCTATGAACTTGGCACTGTTTACACGTGTACAAGTGAATTTGCACATGTTGTGTCTAGAGGTTTTGATGTTATGATGACTCAGAATGTTGAAATATCATAACAACATCAACAACAAGCACCATGGCATTGTCAGGTTGTTTTTTTTGAGTGATGGGTTCTATCCAAAAAGAACAGTAGGCAGTAAGGGTTTGGGTGAAAAAACATGCTGTGAAGCAGCTGGGCAAGATACTCACGGCGTATCATTTGTAATTTGTTGATGATTTTCCCAGACTTAATCATTTGTTAGTTAGGAGGCATAACAATCTTGAAAATTCCTCAGTCTTAGCTGGAGAATATTGGGTCATGTGATGTGTCAAGACCAATAGTGTGCAACTGAAAATATTTGATGGATTATAAATAAACAATAGCCTTCATTTGGCGAGAAAATATGCTAAGTTATTTATCCCCAGACATTATCTGTTTCAAGAAGAGAAAAGCTGTGAGCTTCGAGGAACAGATAATGACCAAGGACAAATATCTGAGCATATTTTCTCCCCAAATGGAGGCTATTGTATTTATTATCCTTCAAATATTTTTCGCAACGCATGTAGATTTGAAAATTGGGGTATATATATATATATCTTATTAGATGTTTTGTTGTGTAGTATCGCTGAGTATTTTTACGAATTGTGCCGTATTTTGGCGAGCCCGTAGGGCGAGTCAAAATACAAACAACGAGTAAAAATTCTCCGCGATACTACATAACAAAACGTCTAATAAGAGATTTATTATCCAACACGCCATATTGGTATGTTCGTGTGAGCAAATTTCGTGGAAATTTATTCAAAGGGAATGCGTGAAAGAAGTATGCGAAGTGGGACGGAGTTGGTGCGGGAAATCCAGTTAACTGATTGGTCAACGACAGGAAACCTGTCAAACCGGTCCTCTGGCGTACAAATACTGCGTGATATTTGTACTTGTTTTGGGTGTTATTTGTACTCTGCGAAGTGCGGTTGGATAATAATCTCGGATATTACCCAGTTTTAGCTGGTTAATATTCAGTCACATGACATGTTTAGACCAATTGCACACAAGCAAACATATTTGATGGATTATAATTGTACTTATACCATGCCATAGAAAAAAACAAAAACCAACCAATCAGAATGCAGGAAATGTGTTGTATAATTGTCAGTATTCCACCGAATCTTCTCATCGATCAGTGCAATTTAACTGTATCACACCCAACCTTCCCATCTGGCTACTGTATTTTCTAAGGCATGGTATAAAATAGTTATTCAATCCTTACTGGTGGGAAAACCGTAGAATATCCCAATTAACACTTACATTTTTTTCTTGGTATACGCACTCACCTAAAGTGTACCACACGGAAAGGTTGCATAACTAGTAGGCCTTCTCTCTCTCCTGTACTGTATTTGTATCTTGTTTATAATAAGGCAATGAAAATATGTTTTCATCTTTCTCTTCTTGGACATATTTCAAGAATTATGCTATAATACAATTGTCTTTTTAAAAACTTAAAACACAAGAGCCCCCCCCCCCAAAAAAAAGAGAAAAATACAACTTTAGAACAGCAGGAGCTACCTGACTACAGGCAGAAGTGATACATGTATTTTGTCTGGCAATAAATTTGGCAATTATTATGATAGTGTAGACTGAAGTAATTCTGTAGTTTTATTTTATTGCGTTTAAGCCAGTTTCCTGCTGACGACCTTAGATGTTATAATACTCGTGTAAATAAATCTACTTCTGAATGTGAAGAGTGATCATCGCAGTAAATTTTCCAATTTAAGCAATTGGAAAGAAGAAGCCTGAAAAAAAAAATCAGGCTTTCAACGGGATTCGAACCCATGACCTCCGCGATACCGGTGCGATGCTCTACCAACTGAGCTATGAAGCCACACATTGGGAGCAAGGTCAATTTATTGAGTTTATATTTTCCCGTGCAGTGAAATGATGTGAAATATATATGAAATAATTCATATTTGTACTGCGGTTGCAGATGAATGTGAAGAGTGATCATCGCAGTAAATTTTCCCTGATTTTTTTTTTTTTCAGGCTTCTTCTTTCCAATTGCTTAAATTGGAAAATTTACTGCGATGATCACTCTTCACATTCATCTGCAACCGCAGTACAAATATGAATTATTTCATATATATTTCACATCATTTCACTGCACGGGAAAATATAAACTCAATAAATTGACCTTGCTCCCAATGTGTGGCTTCATAGCTCAGTTGGTAGAGCATCGCACCGGTATTGCGGAGGTCATGGGTTCGAATCCCGTTGAAGCCCTGATTTTTTTTTTTTCAGGCTTCTTCTTTCCAATTGCTTAAATTGGAAAATTTACTGCGATGATCACTCTTCACATTCATCTACAACCGCAGTACAAATATGAATTATTTCATATATATTCACATCATTTCACTGCACGGGAAAATATAAACTCAATAAATTGACCTTGCTCCCAATGTGTGGCTTCATAGCTCAGTTGGTAGAGCATCGCACCGGTATCGCGGAGGTCATGGGTTCGAATCCCGTTGAAGCCCTGATTTTTTTTCAGGCTTCTTCTTTCCAATTGCTTAAGCAATTGGAAAGAAGAAGCCTGAAAAAAATCAGGGCTTCAACGGGATTCGGAACCCATGACCTCCGCGATACCGGTGCGATGCTCTACCAACTGAGCTATGAAGCCACACATTGGGAGCAAGGTCAATTTATTGAGTTCATATTTTCCGTGCAGTGAAATGATGTGGAGTATATATGAAATAATTCATATTTGTACTGCGGTTGTAGATGAAAGTGGAAGAGTGATCATCGCAGTAAATTTTCCAATTTAAGCAATTGGAAAGAAGAAGCCTGAAAAAAAAAAAATCAGGGCTTCAACGGGATTCGAACCCATGACCTCCGCAATACCGGTGCGATGCTCTACCAACTGAGCTATGAAGCCACACATTGGGAGCAAGGTCAATTTATTGAGTTTATATTTTCCCGTGCAGTGAAATGATGTGAAATATATATGAAATAATTCATATTTGTACTGCGGTTGCAGATGAATGTGAAGAGTGATCATCGCAGTAAATTTTCCAATTTAAGCAATTGGAAAGAAGAAGCCTGAAAAAAAAAAAAAATCAGGGAAAATTTACTGCGATGATCACTCTTCACATTCATCTGCAACCGCAGTACAAATATGAATTATTTCATATATATTTCACATCATTTCACTGCACGGGAAAATATAAACTCAATAAATTGACCTTGCTCCCAATGTGTGGCTTCATAGCTCAGTTGGTAGAGCATCGCACCGGTATCGCGGAGGTCATGGGTTCGAATCCCGTTGAAAGCCTGATTTTTTTTTTCAGGCTTCTTCTTTCCAATTGCTTAAATTGGAAAATTTACTGCGATGATCACTCTTCACATTCAGAAGTAGATTTATTTACACGAGTATTATAACATCTAAGGTCGTCAGCAGGAAACTGGCTTAAACGCAATAAAATAAAACTACAGAATTACTTCAGTCTACACTATCATAATAATTGCCAAATTTATTGCCAGACAAAATACATGTATCACTTCTGCCTGTAGTCAGGTAGCTCCTGCTGTTCTAAAGTTGTATTTTTCTCTTTTTTTTGGGGGGGGGGGCTCTTGTGTTTTAAGTTTTTAAAAAGACAATTGTATTATAGCATAATTCTTGAAATATGTCCAAGAAGAGAAAGATGAAAACATATTTTCATTGCCTTATTATAAACAAGATACAAATACAGTACAGGAGAGAGAGAAGGCCTACTAGTTATGCAACCTTTCCGTGTGGTACACTTTAGGTGAGTGCGTATACCAAGAAAAAAATGTAAGTGTTAATTGGGATATTCTACGGTTTTCCCACCAGTAAGGATTGAATAACTATTTTATACCATGCCTTAGAAAATACAGTAGCCAGATGGGAAGGTTGGGTGTGATACAGTTAAATTGCACTGATCGATGAGAAGATTCGGTGGAATACTGACAATTATACAACACATTTCCTGCATTCTGATTGGTTGGTTTTTGTTTTTTTCTATGGCATGGTATAAGTACAATTATAATCCATCAAATATGTTTGCTTGTGTGCAATTGGTCTAAACATGTCATGTGACTGAATATTAACCAGCTAAAACTGGGTAATATCCGAGATTATTATCCAACCGCACTTCGCAGAGTACAAATAACACCCAAAACAAGTACAAATATCACGCAGTATTTGTACGCCAGAGGACCGGTTTGACAGGTTTCCTGTCGTTGACCAATCAGTTAACT
>JAHPZR010010540.1:0-16180 GCA_019787425.1 Platygyra sinensis | reverse complement strand
AAAGATGTGGCATTAAGTGAAGGTTCAAGTTTATATGGATACATACTTGAATCAACTTTGCAGGGTCCTGATATCATTGAAATATCATCCAATGCAATGTCACCTTGGTAACTCTTTCCCACCGAGCCTGACATAACGATCTGAAATACAGCACAAGGTAAAATTATGTTCTAGTCCTCACAGTTAGAGACCCCAACAGTGCTTAGGATTGGCGAAGACAAATGCTTGTTTCTAACTGATTCCATGCTTTGTTGCTACAGATACGTAGTTAAGATGTACACTGTAAAATGATTTTCCGTGTTGCTTATCAAGTAGAATTTTGGGAGACCAAGAGATTGATGTGGAGCATGAGCCACAAGCAAAAGATTCTACAGCTTTTTTAGGTCTCCTACAATTTCACCAGTGTTTCTAAAGCTTGATAGGAAAACAGAGAAAATATTTTCAATTTCTCTTCAGAAATGCTGGGTGAACAAGAAGAACATGCCATCAACTACTTACCTGGAAATGAGTCCTGCTGTTTACAGTAACCAATGCATGGAGCCATTTATCAGCATGCGTACCTTGCTTAGACCACAACTTTGTATCATGAACACCTCCTGTCCTTACATAGACACTGAGGGTGTTGATGTCTGCTCCATACATGTGATACCAAAACGACAGACACTTTCCTTTGCTTGCGGTGGTTCCTGGAATACTTGTACTGATCAGTCTTGCCGTGTCATTTGGCTTTCTTGGATAGGATGCTTCGATGTAAACATACCAGCCTTTATCTGTAAAACCACAAAGGTGGTGATGAGTACCAATTGTTTGAAGAGTTGTTAAATAAATGCTATTCCAGGATTTTAAATAATAATAGTAGTAAAATACTTGATCAAACTTTTACGTTCCAAAAGCAATATACAAAATTAATTCAAACTCTCTGACTTTGTCAGTAGTTCTTCTTTTCTTCACACATCTTTCCCCTTTATCAGGGCTTCCGATATTTCACGCAGTTGTGGACCTGGGAATTTCATGTACAGTGTAAATCTGTGAAATCCCGTAAGATCAACAAAAACACAAAAAATACATGTACCATGAAATTCACTAAAAATCGTACCAAATACATGTCAGCACAACATATTTGAAACATATCTTGGCTGTTGGGGCTGATTACTTGACATAAACTAGCAAATTTATCATGAATCTTCTTCACTGCAAAAGGAAAACATCACAAAACTACCAGGCATTCTTAGATTAAAATGTTGCAAAAAACTTGGGAACTCATGTAAAAGTCTTGCCATTGGTGCATTTTCTTGAACTTGTAAATTGTTATAATTGAAAGAGCAAATAATGTGCAAGCGTGTTTCCATGCCATCCAGAGCATTACAAGGCTTGAATGTTGAGGTTTAGTTACTTACTAGTGCCTGTGGTGTGATCCACAGAAGGTCCTGTACTAGATGAAGCCGTTGCACCCAGCTTTCTTGTCCAGTCAAACTGGTCTGTTGTATCTTGTTTCCAGGTACACAGGTTTAATTCAAAATTGCAGTTTAGACCAACATTTGCTGCAAAAAAATTGGTGAGTAAGTAACAGCAGGAGCAGGGATGCTGGATAAGTTCTCCTCTAACTGAAGTGATGTAAAAATGATTACTGATTCCTCGGTTATCGTGCTTTGCTCCCAGAGGCTCACTTATTTGAAAAACAATTGGTTACACCCTCTGCTACACCCTGTTACACCCTTTGTTAGACCCTCTGCTACACCCTTTGTTACACCCTTTGCTACACCCTCTGTTACACGCTTTGTTACACCCTCTGCTACACCCTCTGCTACACCCTCTGTTACATGCTTTGTTTCAAGTGTGCTGTACAACAGTACTGGTAATGCCTACATGTAGTAAGCATACACAATTGTCAGAACCAAAAATAAATAAATCAATCAATCAATACGTAACAAATAAATAAATGTGGGAGGACAAAAGTGAAGTCACACATGACAGCCCAAGAAATGAGCTTGCTGAATCATATTATTATTTCTATCAGAAATATTTTTTAATTTCTTATTTATTAATGCAACACTGTAGAAGCGACTTACGCAAAACAGAAGTTGTGACTACCGGTGCCGTGGTTGGAGGAGCAGTTGTTGGGGCATTTGGATTTGCACTCTGTGGTGTCAGCGGACAATTTATGCCACTAAGGAACTTGAAGTCATCAATAGCTATGTCACCTCTAAAACTGGTTCCTCTAACACCCTCGGCAATTATCTGTTACATGCATATAAATTAAAAGTATCAGCCATCAAGATCAGTGTCCTTTATATTCCCAAGCTCATCTTTTTGTGATGAGTTTAAAATAAAATTAATTATTAATTAACAAATAATAAAAAACTTTTATTTATCCTTGACAATTTATTACAAAGGCTAGAGAGGCCAAGCAAACAACTGAAACAAATAATTCAACTTGAACAACATTCTTAAGAATCCCAACTGGTCGGAGGCAAACCAGCTGGCTCTTTACAAAAGTAACCGAGAACTTGAACTCTGGGCTACCATGAAACAAATTGAGGTAGCACGGCCAGACTGGAAATTGAACCCAGCACCTCTTAATTGCAAGTCCAACAATGCAAGCTGGCCACTCAGCCACACTGCTTCCATAGCACACTTAACGTCATTAATTCATATGCTCAAAGTGACTTCATATTGTTGTCAAGCTGTTTTGCATCATGTAATGTTTACCCAGTAATTAGCTATATTCCCAACAGCCACTTGTCCACTGAGCCATGAATTCCCCTTGTTTCCTGACTGAGTCCAGATAAGTGTTTCTGTTCTGCCGACCTTCTGGTACAGATTGAGTGTGCCAATACTTGTACCGTACATGTGGTACCAGAAAGTAAAACAGTTTGTGGAAGCTGTGCCATTGAACTGAGGGCTGACTAGTCGGGCTTTGTCCCCTGTTTTTCTTGGACTTGATGTTTCAATGAAGACATAGTAGCCTTAGTGACAACAACAAGAAAAAATGGAAAATATATTAAGGATATCACTTGGATTTTTCTATTATCTTTAATGTTAATTACCGGTATGTAGAATGGTGTATACGGTTAATTTTCCAGCACAGTGAGAAGACCACAGATTTAGCAGTCAAGAGTTAATAACCTAACCTACATGAGTACATGTACAGTAAGTGCACTAAAAAAAATTCAGCTGTTAAATCACTGCAAGAATCAACATCAATAAAATTTACAAACACTGCATGACAAGGCAATTGACTTTAGATTGCTATCTGAACTCAGTTATCTTGACAGTTTGAAAACATACAATTAATATAATAATATTTAAAATGATCAATGGTAGCAAAATTTCAGTTCATCGTTTTATTGCTACAACGCTGTTTCATATGGTTAAAGAATAACCACACTCATCAGACAACACCCCCCAAACCACTAAACCACCTCTTGGATGCTGCAGACAAAAGATAAAGTTTTTCCTTTTACAGTGGATGTTGAATAATTTTAAATTTTGCTTTAATAATATTTAATGAGTTCCTGCAGCATGTTGACAATTCTTTTTGTTATAATAAATAATTGTCAATGCATAGATTACTATAAAATGGTAATTAGTACAGATATGAGAAGCTGCTATCATCTAAGCCCATGTTCTCAGGGATCAAAGTTAACGACCAACTGGTCGCATATGCGACTAGATTTTTGGCTGTGCACCTAAAAAATTATGTGTGGTCGCACCACCACGCCTTAAAAGCCAAAGTACAGTGGGACAAGTTTCTCTTCTCTTAGTGCTAACTTGCCAGACCATACTAACGTACTCCAATTGATAAATATATATTTAAACATAGATACAACACAACCAGGCACCAAATAATAAAAATGCACCATTTTCCTTTCATTGGTGTGTGTTCTATACGTCATCTATAAGCCTAATTTCCCAGTGGATTCTCCGAACTCGAACTTTCATTTCTTCCCACGTTCTGTGTTGTAAACAACTCTGCTGACACATGCAAATGAAGGAATAAAGCATGTGCTAGGCGCTCCTAGTGGAAAGCGTGAAGACTGGGGATGAGATCAAATCATGTTCTCTTTCTTCATTCTTCGTTCTTCTGTGTTTTGTTAAGAAAGCTTTGTTTTCACTTGTCTGATATACAAAAATGTCCAGTGTTTTCGGAAAGGGCTGTTCCATGAATTCTATGGCTTGAAAGGTAGCCAAATGAGCAAAGTTTTTGCTAGTTCTCACGAATACCCATGCACATGTTACAGTCTTTCCCGTAAAACCGTGAACGCCAGAGAAATTTTCTGGACTGTTTATTGTTTCTCGACCAATCAGATGCGAGATGAAACCGCAAAAGATAACCGACAAACCGCAGCATGGATTAGTCACGACTTGATTCGAAACAACGAGCTGGCTTTGTCTTCCACGACAAATCTTCAATTTTACCGTTTTCAAATGCTGAAATTGTTCCTTTTGTATTTTTGCTTATTTATATGCAAAGAATAGATATGATTGATACGTTTAGTGACATATTACGGGAAAGCGATGTTGAATCGTGTAGATATGATCAGACAAGGCTAGACAGTGCGTCTGAGAGCAAAAAATAACGAACCAATCAGAAGCAGGGCTGACCGGTGTACTTCACGTGAAGTTCAAAATGTCATGCTAGTTGGCTGCGATTGATGATTTTCGATCCGTATTTTTTTGTAGCGGAGAAGCCTTCATCCAAAAACTTCAGCCGATGTAAATTTTGACAATTCACACTCGCTTCTAGGTCTATTCTGAATTCGGTAGTTTGGTTTTTGAAGGTTAGTCATGAAGAAAAGCCAGTTCGTTGGAAGAAAAAGACAGCTCGTTGTTTCGAATCAAGTCGTGACTAATGCATGCTGCGGTTTGGCGGTTATCTTTTGTGGTTTCATCTCGCTTCTGATTGGTCGCGAAACAATAAACATTCCAGAAATTTTCTCTGGTGTTCATGGTTTTACGGGAAAGACTGTAAAAAAGAAGGAAGAATCTTTGTGAACAGAATTTCAAAGGTGAGGCAAAGAAAGGAATAATTTGGATTGTGAGGATACTCAACGAAGCGACTTCAGTAGTTAATATCAAAGCTTATTTAACTCTTGTGTGAAATATCCTGATTCTTTTATTTGTTTTTGTTGTGTTTAATACCGCTAGAATACGCCCATATTGCAACACGAAGCCTGAGTTGCTCTTTTTGGACTGTGTACATGTAGGTGCTCCAACTATTTGAAGCTGTGCGCCTAAAATTTTGGAAGTGCGTCCAAAAATTTACACCTGTTCGCACAAGTCCTCCCAAAGCCAAAAATAAACTTTGAGCCCTGGTACTCATTACTTGTTATTGATCTGAAATCCACTTCCCCAGTTGGCCAGTAAATTTCAGTTTACACTTGCCCCTACTGAGTACTTAAAATATTATATTACTTGCTTGGCAGCCAGTATGGAAATCAGAGGACAGATGCAAACAAAGTAGTTTTCTACCAAATCCATGCTTTAAACCTATTGGTTAACTTCAAGCCAACATTTCCATTGAGACTCACTAGACTACTGAGGCTAATCTCACTTGCCCACCAGGTCACTGAACTCCAATTTCCACTAGCCCAAGAGCAAAATTTAGCCAGGCAATCACACCTGGATATTTTCCTGCCTTGTTAAATGCACAAAGTGCTTAGATGTAAACAATCAGACATTGCAGCTTTTGAGTCGATTCTGCTTAGCTCCTTGTACTCTAAGTGATCAGTATACTAAAATTAATACTCAGCTCTGCATCAAATTATAGGCTAATTGAAGTACACAGTGAATGAAAACAATTTCTCAAAGTAAGTAGTTTAATGCAATTGTCTGAGACCGTAGATTAAATATATCTTTCTTCAGCCTACCTGATGAGGACCCAAAGCGATCTCTGTCAGGGCCTGTAAAAGTACTTGTTGTGCCTCCCGAATTTCGTATCCAATCAAATTGATCACTGCGCATATTACTCCAAGTGCAGAAATCAGTCTGAAAATTACAGTCCCCTAAAACATAGTATAATGTAAGAAATAAATGCTATTCAACCTTCTTACTGTTTATTGTGAGACCATGTTAACTAGGTGATGTTGCCAGGATATGAACCCATAAAGAGCTTCATGCAGGGTGGAATGACTGGAACACCGTAAGAGTGGTAGCCAGGGATAGGGCACGGTGGAAACAGAATGAAACAGCCTTATGCACCTACTGGCACAAAGAGCAGCGATGATGATGATGATGATGATGATGAATATGTCAAGGAACTCGAATCTGACACATTGGCATGGGCAAACTCACATATATACCTCATAGAACTAATCACAAATAAATCTGAAATGCACATTAAATTTATTATGACTAACCATGAGCCACACACGCGCCATTAGCCACTGAAATGTCATCAATAGCAATGTCGCTTCTGACACCAGTTCCTCTGACTCCTTCAAAGACAACCTACAATAACAAAACAACATTTTAGCTGTTGGACTTCAGAGTTCAACCTTAACCCTTTACCCCCTATGGCAAACGGCAGTTTTTCCCAAATTATCAGCAACTAATTTAAAGACACTGTCTGTGTACAATTGAAAGCAACTAGGCAACTTACTTAAGATTTGGCATCACCAGCTATGAAGGAGGAAGTCATTTCGAGAGAAATTTTTTTCAAATGTAAAAATGAAAGACTTCAAGAATGTATCAGCCTTCTACTATATTAGGTATACCCCTAAACCCCCTAAACTATAGCTTACATAGCAGATCTTTGAACATAGAGCTCTTCATGTGACACAAGTTCTCCTGAGCTCCTTTATCTGCAATCTTCTATCCAACTTTTTTGTTCTTAATTTTGGGGGACCACATTTGATTTAAAAGTTTGGTGCTTTTCTGTCCTTTTTTTTAAATCTTGTCAGCAATTTTTGTTAAGATGATTACAAATAACCATTTTTAAAACATTTTAAATGACAACCAGAAGAAAACACTTCTTGTACGCAACGCTACAATCCACGAGTGGAATTCCAACACAAGTGCATATGTATCAGAAAACCACTGTCGATACCACTGACTACCAGGGAATGCAAGCACTTTTTATTGTTAACTCTGTTAAATTACATTAAACTGCATTAAAAGTAAGTAGAAAACAGAGAAATGAAATCATAAAAATCTCTGCTAATTACATGTACTTCAGATATCCAAACAACATCATGGTGATGATTTTCTTTGCCTAAACTTAATGAATTATTAATGAGCTTGAGAAAGTCATGTGAACATCTATGTAGCAAGAAGCTGAAAAGTGAAATCTGAGCTTTCAGCATGATGAGCAATTTCTGCTGTTATATTTGGACATTTTAAAAACTAACTTGATTTTGTTCAGTTCCTTACCAAGGCCTTCAAACTGGCACAGTATGCACAAAATTGATTTTTAGACCATGGCCATGATTCCTTTGATTGTCAGTGGCAATTACTCTTACTATGGGTGGACTATTTAAACTATACATACATTCTGACTCACTGTTTACATCTTGATGGACTTACACTGAATGAAGTTGTGCTATTAAGGGTAACCTGTCCTTTCAGCCAGGTTCTTTTACGACCTTGATCACCTGAAATACTCCAGATAGCACTCCCAATATTATTTCCTATTTTTTGATAGACATTGAGTGTTCCAAGAGATGAGCCGTACATCATATACCAGAAGGTAAGGCAATTGCCAGTAGAGGGCGTCTTAGGGTAAGGTTTCATTATTCTGGCCTTGTCACCGCTATTTTGCCCAGATGCATTAAACAACATGTAATATCCTAAAGGAAACACAGAAACAAAGAAATCAACCCTCATTAAATAAGATTGGATTGTCTAGAAAAATATTAATATTAATTATATTGGACTTTTATACCAAATTAACTACATGCAAAATCTTCTCAGTTTTTAAAGTAAAAAACTCATCTAGAATCCTGAAGGTGTTCATTACTTTAGTTTATAATTTATCCTTACCCAGACTGGATCCTAGAGTGTGATCAACTAATGGGCCTGTCCCAGAGGTCGATGTTTTGCCCTTGTTGCGAGCCCAGTCAAATTTGTCTGTCCGGTCCTGAGTGAAACCACAGAGATCTTTCTCAAAGTCACACACACCTGAAAAGAAATAGATAAGCATGTTATTAATATAGTGCACTAATTACATGGGCATCACTGTTTATGTCTTGAACCCTCATTCCACGGGAACCTGTCAATATTAAGTAAAGTGAGTTAAGTCTTCATTTAACTGCGAGGGTAATACACAGTTTGAAATGCTGAGCTGGCAATTTCAGCTCAATCATTTTAAAAAAAAATGGCTAAAAAACCCAAAAACCCAGGTAACTAAAAGGAGAACTTAAGTTTGTGGAAATCATTGTGTTTTCTGTAAAACAAGATATGTACTAGAATTATAGTCTATCTCTCATACAAGGCAGAAAATTCAGCTCGATCTGAAACCCTTTGTGATAATGTGCTAATTTATGTAAAACGTGCAAGAATGCATGTGCATGAGTCAGTAGGAACATGTTTAAGTTTTTTTTTAATTTATGCATACTGAGTCAGTTGAGTAATGTAACACGACAGTCAAGATCTCTTCTTCATTAAAGCGTTCCTTCTTAAAATGCTCTACATGTATTTGGCCACTGCTCTATTTGTGCTGTTGAAGGCTTGTTAAAACAACCTTCACATAAAGGGCTGCCAATAAGGGCCATAACACATAGTATCAGTTACACCTGAAATCTATAGCACCAGTTATGCCTAAGCATGCTTAATGGGCCCTTGATGTTAAAAGTGAACTTGCATTGCATGTCAGTAGTTGATACAATAGACCTCTTTAGCTTCCTGATCACATGGTCTAAATAGGTAAACAAAATATTCAAGATGGCGGATTCAGTTGTTGAGCTGGAGTCGCACTTGTTAAATCCTTGGAAAAAGTCCCTAAAGTATCTTCAATTATTATTGCAAAACACTTGACAGGCTGTGGAAAAAAGGAGGTTGGCGAGAAAGGCTATAAATTCTTTACAGAAAATTACATACATAATGTTTTTGTGAGAGAGGACGATCGTGGATCGTGTCTCATAAAGGCCCTTTGATTTCGGAGCCAAAGGAAAAGCGAAGCTCTTCACGCAGTGACTATTACATTGAAAAGTGAAGATAGGAGAGGAATTGTTACCGAAGCAAAATGTTCATGTAAAGCTGGGTAAGTCCTAACAACTAAGCTCGACAATATACTCTCACTGCGGTGCAAGACATTGTTTGTTCAGTTGCGCATAAATGACTCTAATCATAAATAAAGCGGGCGTGAAAGATATTATGAGTGCACTGTGTAAACCGCACTGATCTCGTTGCAAAACATGTGGCCCTTCAACTACCTTGCCAACTAGTTACTGGCTTGTATTTCAGGACTGGAATAAATGTACATCTTAAGTACCGGTGGGTGGGGTGGAAGGGTGGTAATGGGTCTCGGTTGGGTTCACTGGGGCCACCAGGTGTCCCCTTTAAATGCCGGGAAATGCCCACCGTCTCAAATAGGCTCTGCCACCAAGTCGGCTGTTGCACATCCTCGTTGTAACCCTGGTAATGCAGTTCCACACTGCAGCTGAGCAACAACGGCAAAAGGCAAGCATCTGGCGCCTTTAAATAACGAGATATCAGTGGCTAAGGGAAGGACAACCCTGACAGAAAAACCCTGGTCCTCCAGGTTGGGGGTTGAGCAGTAGGCTAACCCCCTACTCTCATAAAACTTTCATGGTTACAGAAACGTCTACAGAAATTCGTATCACTCAACCAGTCTTGGGCGAAAGAGGGGCAACCCCAAACGGGATTGAAATGACGCAGTGCAGCCAAACCCACACTGTGAACGCTGTAAGGCCGAACTGACTACTCACACCCAGGACTACCATTAAGATTGGGACATGGAATGTTAGAACCATGTTCAAGGCAGGAAAAGCTCAACAGATTGCAAACAAAATGAGTAGATATAAAATCAGTCTACTTGGTATCAGCGAAACAAGATGGACCAAGTCCGGAAGGCTTAGGCTAGCATCTGGCCAAACGATACTTTATTCAGGCTATGAGGATGACCACGCAAGGCACATGCACGGAGTAGGCTTTATGCTCTCAGCGGAAACAGCCAAAACAATGATGGGATTGGAACCGGTTAATGCAAGATTGATTACTGCAAGATTCTATGGTACCGCTACTAACATCTCAATTGTGCAAGGATATGCTCCAACAAATGACGCAGAGCCTGAGGAGAAAGTGGAATTCTATGACACCCTGCAGAGCACCATTGATAAAATACCAAAGAAAGACCTTCTTATCATTATGGGAGATTTCAATGCAAAGATCGGCAGCGACAACACAGGAAGAGAGGGAGTTATGGGAAGGCATGGAGAGGGTGAAATAAATTTAAATGGGGAACTCTTCGTGGAAATGTGTGCGTTCAACTGTATGGTTATTGGTGGCTCCATCTTCCCACACAAACGCATACATAAAACAACCTGGATGTCCCCAGACCACAACACTGAAAATCAAATTGACCATATCTGCATTAGCAAGAGATTCAGGCGATCAGTGCACGACGTGAGAGTGTGCAGAGGAGCAGACGTGGCATCAGATCACCACCTAGTTGTGGCCACACTGAGGCTAAAGCTCAGGAAATACAACACCAGAAACCCCAAAGTAGCTCCAAGGTACAATATCAAGCTACTTCAAGATCCACCCTCTCTTACAGCTTTCCAGATTGCACTAAACAACAGGTACCAGGTCCTAGCAGACCTAGCAGATGAAGAGGAACAGCAGAGCATAGAAGGTGTATGGAATGACCGGAAGCAGGCATGGACAGATACATCTAACGAGATCCTAGGTCTAAGGCGAAACCAGCACAAAGAATGGATCACCACAGAAACCTTAACAAAATTGAGAGCAGAAGGAAGCTAAAGGACAAGATCAGCAACAGCAGAACAAGGGCTGCTAGGAGGGAAGCGCAGAAACAGTACAACAAAGCCAACCAGGAAGTGCGAAGAGCTATCAAGCATGATAAAAGACAGTTTATTAACAATCTGGCAAAGGAAGCAGAAACAGCAGCAAATCAACACAGGATGAAAGACCTGTATGAACTGACAAGGAAGCTAGCAGGAAAGAAGAGCGCTGCACCAAAACCCATCAAGGACAAATACGGCAACACGCTCACCAAGCAGGAAGACCAACTGAAGAGATGGGGAGAATATTTTGAGGAATTATTGAATCGACCATCACCACAAGGCTCTATAGCCATCCCAGAAGCCGAGCTCATGTTGGATGTTATCACTGAAAAACCCAGCAAGGAAGAAATAGCAAAAGCAATACAGAAACAAAAGAATGGGAAAGCTCCAGGGCCTGATGGCATTCCAGCAGAAATTCTAAAAGCAGATCTAAACACCTCAACGCAGATGCTGTATGAGATCTTTGAGAAGGTTTGGGAGGAGGAAACTATTCCTGAGGATTGGAAAGAGGGCTATCTTGTAAAAGTCCCCAAAAAGGGCGACCTAGCAAACTGTAACAACTATAGAGGAATTACCATGCTATCTGTACCAGGAAAAATCCTCAGCCAAATAATCCTGCAAAGACTAATAGATGCCCTTGAGGAGATCTTAAGGGACCAACAAATGGGCTTTAGAAAGAACAGGTCTTGTACTGACCATATCGCAACCCTAAGAATTATAGCTGAACAGTCGCTAGAATGGAATTCCTCACTATACATCACTTTCATAGACTTCGAAAAGGCCTTCGATAGTGTCGATCATAACACACTCTGAAGATTCTCCGTCACTATGGAATCCCGGAGAAGTTTATTGCCATCATACAACAGTCCTTCTTCAATTCCCAAATCAGAGTAATACACAATCGTGAACTAACACCGCCTTTCTCTGTAAAGACAGGAGTCCGACAAGGCTGCATCTTATCACCTATGCTATTTCTTTTGGTTATTGATTGGATAATGAAGACCACAACGGAAGGCTCCAGGACAGGATTACAATGGACTCTCCTCTCCCAACTTCACGATCTAGATTTTGCTGATGACATCGCTCTACTTTCCCACAACCACAGGCATGCGCAGGACAAAGTCCATTCACTGGCTACAACTGCAGAAATGGCAGGTCTCAACATCAAGAAAAGCAAGACCAAGACAATGCGCATAAACAGCACAAACCAAGCTCCAATTAAGCTAGACAACGACGACATAGAGAATGTCACCTCGTTTACCTACCTAGGAAGCGTGATAGCTGTTGATGGAGGATCCGAACGAGACGTGTTGGTGAGGATTGGCAAAGCCAGAAGAGCTTTCCTTCTACTCAGACCCGTGTGGAGATCAAAGGAAATATCCCTGAGGACCAAATTGAGGATCTTTAACACAAATGTTAAAACAGTCCTGATGTATGGAGCTGAAACTTGGAGAGTAACAAAGAACATCACAGATAAAACCCAAGCCTTCGTTAACCGCTGCCTACGCTACATCCTTCGTGTAAGATGGCCAAACACTATCAGCAACAAAGATCTATGGGCAAAAACCCAGGAAGACAAGATGAAGGTCCAAATCAGAAGAAAGAAATGGAAATGGATTGGCCACACGCTAAGAAAACCACACAACAGCGTAACTAAACAGGCACTTTTCTGGAACCCCCAAGGAAAGAGAAACCGTGGAAGGCCGAAAAACAACTGGAGAAGATCAGCCGAACAAGAACTGCGGCAAATAGGTCTACGATGGACCCAAATTGAACACCAAGCCCAGGACAGAGAACAGTGGAAGAAAACTGTAAACGAGCTATGCTCCTCATAGGAGCCAAGGCTATATATATAAGTACCGGTAGATTACACTGTGTATGATAGATGCAGGTTTTATAAGCTTCCGTATTGAAAAAGAAATAATTTGGTGGTACGTTTTTAAATCTACTATAACTGATCAATTGTTTTAGGGCTGGAGGACATTGCAATCATGTGTTTGGTCTTTTGTACTTGCTGAACCACTGGTGTATGTTGGGAATCAAAGAAATACCAGCAAACAAAACCTGTACAAGTGTTCCTCAATAGTGGCATAAGCCAAGAGGGGATAGCATTGAGCCAGACCCAGTCATGAAGTGTTCATTTAGAAAGGCTTCTTCTGACAAGGATGGCAAGTGAAAATTACATCCAGTCACTTGCAAGCTTTTTTTGGGAGGCGCGGTGGCCTCATGGTTAGTGCGCTCGACTCCGGAGCGAGTGGTCCGGGTTCAATCCCTGGCCGGGGACATTGTGTTGTGTTCTTGGGCAAGGCACTTTACTCTCACCGTGCCTCTCTCCACCCAGGTGTATAAATGGGTACCAGCAAATTTAATGCTGGGGCAACCCTGCGATGGACTAGCATCCCATCCAGGGGGGAGTAGAAATACTGCCAGTCGCTTCATGCTACAGAAATCGGGAAAAGCTCCGGCCTGATGGGCTACTTGGCTCGAATGCAGACTTTACCTACCTACTTGCAAGCTTTATGATGCTTGAGGAAGAGACCTAATGCTAAGTGGGTGGAAACAAAAACGTGTAATGAAGATGTGTCAATATCTTTCGAATGAAGAAAAAAGGTCCCCTTTTACATACCTGTTAAGTGACCAGGAATATTCTACAACAGTTAATACTGTGTTTGGAAATGTTCCCCTCTGTTCAACTCTGGCTTACCAACTAACAGATTTAAAACCAAATAAGACTATTTTTAATTTTTACTGTCCGGATAACTCCTATCTGCCACCAGACCAACACCCACAAGACGTTCTTACTTTCCCCAAAATCCCAATGCTTGCTTCATGCAATCAATTGTTTACTTTACCTGGAGAGTTTTCTGATACATCAGAACCCATCTTGCAACAGATCAACATAAATATTGAACAGGCTTGGCACCTTCAGAACAACACAGTTGCCCAAGCTCAGGACAAGAGATAGGTTCAAGAAAGAGAAATTCGTCTCACTGCTTCAAATTTTGGTAAAGTGCTCTACAGAAAAAAGAAACCCTCTGAATCATTCATGAAAAGCATTTTTGAGCCAAAGGACTTGTCAAAAGTCACATCCATTCAGCATGGCAAGCACAATGAAGTCATAGTAAGATCTCTTTATGCAAGAAAGATGCAAAAACAAATGCAGAAAAAAACTTAACTGTATATGACTGTGGGTTAGTAGTAAATCCCTCCCACCCCTACCTTGGTGCCAGCCCTGATGGCAAAGTATTTGACCCTTCTTCAACCAGCCCATTTGGATTACCTGAAATCAAGTGCCCATACACCTGGAGAAACAATTCAATGGAAGAGGCTTGTCAAGATCCTAACTTCCCTTGTGCAATGATTAATGGAGTTCCCAGATTGAAAAGAGATCATAAGCAGGGGTATTATGCACAGGTACAAGGACAGCTTGCCCTCAGTGGCTTGCCATGTTGTGACTTTGTAGTGTATATTTCTGGATCACACAGCCTCAGTGCAGAGCGAATTTATTTTGATGCTGACTATTGGAACAACACACTTCTGCCTAAATTAACCTCATTTTATTTCAAGCATGCTATTGCCTTCTTTAAAAAGAAAAGACTGTGCAATCCGAAAAATTTAAATCTGAGAAACTTATCAACGTGCACTATGCACAAAAGTAATGACCCTTAGCTTATTAATATTTGCTTACTAATATATATTCATAAGTGTTCAAATGCCTGAATCTAAAGAAATGTTTAATGACACTTGTATCAAGCTCAGTTACGTATTTCCGTTTTCATGGTACAAAGCATTATATTTAATAAGGACAAGCATTCACTGTATTCAACATCTCTAGTGTAAAGGCTTTTAGCAGTTCTTGAGAAAGTTCAGTTCTAGTTTCTTCCAGCAGCACATGTTAATCATCCTCCTCATCAGTTAAAACAGGATTCATGAAGTTTGAAAAGCAAACAACACTGTCCAGAGTTGATTTATGGTACCCAATGAACTAATTGGTATTCTTGTGTAAAAAATGGGAAAATTTCTGACTTTCCCTATAGCTCTTTCCAGTGAATCTGTGTTTTGCAATAGTTTGTGTTCTAATGACCTCATTACTGGGTTGCTGTAGACGAACCCAGTCATAAAATGCTAACGGGGCTGTCTCTTGCGTCGAAAAATGACTAAATTGCACAATAGCTACCCAGAAGACATTGCGTGTGCTTTGTTTTCCTCGGGTCTTTCAAACGTCAGGAGAATCTGTTCTTGGTGCTGCCATTTTTAGAGTGGAAACTTCAGGTTGATTTAACAGTGAAACAAGTGCATTCAGAGAGAAGTTATTTCAACTGTTACACAGTACTGTTGGTCGACTGGAAGAGTTTATAGTGGAAACCGTTAGAGTGAAAGCTTCGGAGTGACTCCAGTGTTTTTTATTGGAAGCTATTTACTAGCTACAAAGTGGAATCGGAGAGGCACAGTAATTATTTCAATCCAATGCCTGATATAAGCAAAGATACGTTCTAGAAGAAACTGAAACCAGATAACATGATAGGAACACTCGGTTGAAGTTAGTTTTAAATGTTTTCCCTGGTAAACTGCAGCTTTGCCTTGTCTTTTGTATTTTCAGTATTTTACTGGTTCGTGTTGTATTTTGAACTTGTTCGAAGCCTAGTGTAATTTAGGGCACTATTTACAGTCATAGTTGTGGAACTTAGCAAAGGAATTGACATTAATGCGAAATATGACACCATGACAGCTAAAGTGCCCATGACATTTATAGTTGAAGTGTCAAGTGAGTAACAATATGGTTAGTGGTAATTAAAGTGCAAAGAAAGGTACACAGTTGTCTCCTATTGAAGAAAGTTACGTTAATAAAGAGTCATTAAAACAATTGAGATCTCGATATGATCATTTTATTTCTTCATAATATGTTGCTGTGGTATCAAGTCAGTTCGATCAAAGGTTGTTCAGAGTGATCGAGAGTTCATTCGATCAAAACCAAAGGTCAGTTCGATTACAGGCATCCCAAGCTCATGTTTAGAGAAAGCGAAGAATTAATTATCTATTTATTCATAAAGGCATCACGGCTGAGCGAGTTCCAACGTGACTTTTCATCTAACGGGGTGTTATGTTACAGAGAACCATTGAAAATTTGAGCGCTTTTATAAGACGTTGTATGGGGAATAAAATATCGTTGATTTACAACGCTAAATACTTTGAAA